>SEOQ01000175.1:0-40503 GCA_004679275.1 Dentipellis fragilis
CAGCGAATATATGCGCCCAGATGGGTGATCACATACCTCGCCGAAGGCATCGAGACACGAGACCAGCATAGCAACGAAAATAACACTTCCGCGGGTGAATGCACCGTTGGCTGTCGGAGGCTGGTCGAAGTACGCCGCACCGAGGACGATGGCGAGGATCTAAGCCGAGGACGTCAATGCGAGTCCTCGGAGTTACCAGGCCATTAGATACGCACCGTCGAGAGCGCAAAGCTAGTGGTAAGCTGGAAACGATCCTGTAACCTCATCTGGAACTGCCTCTTCGCCAGAGCCCAAACCTGACCAGTATAGCCCAGAGTATACGGACTGCACTTCGAGACGCCCTTTTTCTTGTCCGCAATGACGGCCTGCTTGAAGGCTTCCTGATCCGCCTTCTCGGCTTCCATGTGACCCTTGTACTTCAGGAGCGAGTCCTGCATATCCCGCGCAAGCACTGAGTTTTCGAACGCCTGCTCGAGAGCCGAAGGAGTAGAGGGGACATCCGAGGCGGAACGGCCTGGTGCGAACTGACGCTCGTTCGCATCGGTGCAGCCAGTGAGGTAGTCCGCAGTGCTTTGGCGAGGAAGAGACCGGTAGCCGAGGCCCTCGAAGTAGGCACGAGCTTCAGAAGCAGGGCCATAGTAGACCTGACGTCCTTCGTCGAGTATGAGAACCTTGTCGAAAAGCTTGTAGATACCTTCTCCGGCTTGATAACTAGCGAGAAGGCGTCATGCGGAAGCACTACTAAGATAGCAATAGCAACTCACAGTGTAACAAAAGTCGTCTGGCCGAGAACGTCCGTCATAGCCCGCAGACTGCGAACATAGTCGAGTGCAGTAGAGGCATCGAGACCTCTCGTAGAGTTGTCCCAGCACTGGACGCGCGCACGGGTGGCCATCATCTCCGCAATACTAACACGCTTGCGCTCGCCTCCAGACACACCACGAACGAAAGCATCGCCGACGAGGGTCTGGGACGTGTGTGAAATGTTCAGCATCTTCAGAAGCATGTCCTGCACCTGCTCGTTGAATTGCTTGCGGGTTACGCCTGGGATCCGACCCATCGGGCCAGGAGTCTTCGTAGAGAGGGCAAAGCCAAGAGTTTGTGCCACGGTCAGGGTGGCAATGTGGATATCATCTGATCGCAAATGAGACCGGCGTGTGTGAGAACGGCGCATTGAGGACACACACCTTCAGGGTTGTATACCACCTCGCCCTTATAGGTCCGGGCCATTTCCTTAGCATCAATACCAGCATATTCCACGTTCCCGTTGACCGCTGCATAGTCGTCGCGTTGGTTCGCAATCGCCTTCAGGAATGTAGAGCAACCAGAACCGGGGCAACCGAGAACGAGGCACATCTCTCCAGGCTTGAGGACTCCGGATGATCTGCAGTCGGAGGTCAATTGAAGATGCAACCATGTAAAGTGAAGACGACGTACTTGTGCAGAATTATAGAAGTATCACCTTTCTTTTTGGGGAGCAAGTTTGCGATGAAACCCCAGAACCACATAATGATGGTTGACCAGCTCTGCATGATTGCAACTGCACTCATGATTTAGCCAACAAAGCGAACCAGCAAAATACGAGGAAACGTACTGTCGAAAGTACGAACGAACACCTAACAAACGATCCCCAAGCCCGTCAGACATCCAACGCTTCTAAGAAAATTGGAATTGCTCTCACCTTGAAGCCACTTCCACCATTGACCTCGACCTCGAGATCCTCCCAGATGACGCCGACATGCTTGTGCTTGATGCCAGCTGCTTGGTGGGCGTCATTTGAAGAGGAAAGGTACTCCCTCAAGTCGAAGGGTTCGTCCTCGTCGGTGGTGCCCTTCTCGGCAACATCCGCGTCGCGAACCTTGACATCCTCAGAGAATCCTTTGTGCGCCTTCTCAGAGATTTGCGAGAACTGACGCGACAATGTATTGAACTGCTCTTCGGCTTCTACGACGTCGACATGGTGCTGCTCCTCGGCCACGAACGAGGCCTCGTTCAAAGTCACAGTGTCGGCTGGTGTCGCACTCATCCTGGGAAGGAAGGGAGACAACGAAAGACCCTGGAGCCGGAGGAAGAGAACGAGCCAAGTGTCAAGGGCAGAAGGGGCAGCATGATACTTATACCCTGCGCGAACAAGATAGTCTCCGCGAAGCGTGCTGAATAAGGGAGACGAAGATACGTGCTTGGTAAGGCATCATCGATTTTTTACAGGAAACATGAGAGGAACACGTTCTCAACATTTTTTCCGAGCGACGGAACGCACAGGCGCCGCCCATGGGGTTGGCTACCCTGACTGACTCATCAGATGGCGGCCAGGGTTAGCCACTGCTTGCGCCTCGTCCAGTACTAGTGGCGACGTGAGTTGTTACTAGTTCTCTCTGATAGACCCACCGAGGGCCGAGGATTTGAAGCTATTTTTGCTGGGCAGTCGAGCGAGTACAAGTTACGATTGAATCGACAGTGCAATCCCGCGTGAGCCCGATCGCGATATGCACGGAGGAGGAATCGAGATCCAGTCTTACAGATCCCATCAACCGAAACGAATGGATCCACTGCACTTCCGGCGGCGTCAACAGATATAACATACCATCAAGGCTGTTCAGCGTGCTACACTAGGGTCTTATATCGGCACCGCTAAGCACTCATACATACTATGTTTAACCGTGATACACGTTTGAGGTCAAGTTCCAGACACGCTTTGATTTAAGTGGCGTCATCCTACGCCTTCCAGTAACTCCCTCACCTCCGTAGGAGTGACTGGTCGGTAACATGACATGGCGTTAGTGATGTGTAAACGAAAGGTCGTACGGATATAGGACTGGAACATCGACTCTTGGCGACGCCAGGAGTGAGCTTAGTGATCCTGGAGCTCCTGTCTGGCACGAATTGTGGCTGAAGCCAGCCAGCGCGCTGGAGACCCTTCGGGCAGACGCGAAGAACTTCCGATCCAGCACCAAACCTGTCCTACCTGCCCACCGATGCCGTGAATTGAAAGGAGTACAGACGATGGCGGCATCCATCCGCTTGGATTGTAATAATATTGATAGGTCAATTCTGCGAAAGTGACATGATCAGTGCCCCAAACTCGGCCTCAGAAAGCCCTCTCACTAAGCCAAGAACAACGTGCCACTGACTAACCCGCACCAGCCATCCGATTGACCCGATATCCACCAGCCGAAGTCGTACACTGACGGAATGAAGTGGCAAAGCGCTCGGTTCCGGGAGACTCAAGGTATCGATCGGTTCCAGGCTTGAAAAAGGTCCATTAACAGAAAAGGGCTACAACGGTATGTACGACTATAGTTAAACTGAGAGTTTGTTATCCTTCTGGGCTGCAGAGCAAAAATTAGACGCAGGGAACGTGTAAGAGCCCAGCATTACCCACCCATCGTGATACGATCCCCAAGTGAAAGCGCAATGCCCTGCGTCTTACTGCGGATACGGACATGGCCAGTGATGGTCCCAGCTTCGGTGCGCTCGATGCTCAAGTTCGCGAGGGCGTCCTCGCCTGGACGCCGGCGTCAATGAAGATAGGGGCCGTAAATGTAGCGTAAGATGCTTACCAAATAGACTTCGGGCGTACATGTTGGCCGACAAGAAGTCGCAGTCGCCGGACATGGCTCCTTCTGGTGTCAGGCATGACATGTTTGTCGACTTCATGATATGCTTAAGGTAATCGCGCGGGTCACTGTAGGGCGTCAGAGAAGCACGACGGCCCCAAGCCTTGCCAAGACACTCACGACATGGTTGTGGATACATTGACTCTGTTCTCCCACTCGAATTCCGTCCACATGCTCCTGAACTAAACAAGTATTACCAAAAGTGAGTTTAGGGGTGACGAGGATCTCGAAACATCACAAGGCACGCACCTGAGCCTCGGTGCAGTACGCAGGCTTGATGTAGTCCATGATGTCAATGTGGATGTCGTTGAGAATCACCGCCTGTTCCGACAGGTTGGGACCCTCCCAGAGAATGCTTCCAAAGATGACACCAGTCTCCGTCGAGGAAACCTTAATTGTCGCTTTGATGCTTTGGAAGCCATGCGGGGCAATGGTGTACACAGCAGGCCTCTCGACAAGCTTCAGGTCACCAAGGGTCGCGAAGTCGAGGCATAGGTTTTGCAGCGTGTCGGCAGTCTGGTTGACAAGTAGGACGTCTACAAGCAGTGAGGATTATACACACAAACTGGAAATGCTAATACTCACCAAGCATGATATCGAAGCCGTGCACCTTCACATATGCCTCAGCGTAGATGGGGTCCGAGAAGCCTAACACAGTCACGGGTGAGTACGTCATAGAACGTGTATGAGAACGTCACAAACCGGTCAGCTGCGAGATGCGGCTCAGATTGGAGATGAAGTCTTCGTGAACCTCGCCAGCGCCGGTTGCACGCCCGACGTCCTCGTCGTACTAGATTGAACATTAGTTGGGGGAGGAACCGCTTTGAGGATGAGCCTTACATCGATGACGTCGTCGGCAGCCTTCTTGGAGAATTGCCTGAACGAAAGAACATCGTCAACCTGGACGATGCTTTCTTTCGTGGCCTCGAGCTCTCTCTTCTCAGCCGCCTTTTTCTGTACAACAATGATGTAAGAAGTATGCTTGCCATGGAGTAAATGTGACAATTACCTCTTGAGCTGCCACCATCTTCGAGTACGCCGCCTTCGTGTCTTTGAGGAAGACTTCATGGACAACAGGCTTCTCCTCAAGCTCGCTCAGCGTCTGGATGCAGTTGAGAATGCGCTCGCTCGAATCCTCGTCAATGGGCACAGTGACGAATTTCGACTGGCCGACTCGGATGACAGAAGTCATAACGAGCATGGCCTACGGAAATCGGTCAACATACGCTACATTTATATTTGTTAGGGAGGGCCCCTACCTCAGCTTGAAGAGCGTTCGACTTCCTGCTGTCCTTGGACAACTCAGAGAAGCGCAATACAAGTTTCGTCAACGCCGACGCGAGGACGGAGCCAGTGAAGAAGTCACCGCCCAGAAGAAGAGCTAGAACGTATGTTCAGAAACTGATCACGACACAGAACTCGATAACTTACTTCGCAACGGTGGCTTCGCAGCAGCCTTCACGGCCTCCAAGCGTGCATTCGACGTGCTGGTGTATGCGGTCTCTGTCGCGTACGTTCCGTCCGCGAGTACCTTCGGCTTGCCGCCGCTAGGCGCCGCCGGCTTGGTCTCTTCTTCCTTCTTCTCTTCGTCTTCTCCGTTGGCCTCGTCGAGCAAACGTTGCTCAGACGCGAGGATCGGGATCTCGCCAATGACCTTGCGGACCTCCTGGAAAGCCTCGAGAATCTCATTTGCGTTCTCGACGTACTCGCCGAGAATCCAGAGGACACCACGGAAGACCTTGCCGGATTTGATTTCGGGCAGGGTTTGTATGAGACGCTCGGTAATGGAGGGGCGAAGGGGTGGAAATTTCTCGACGACCTCCCTGTGCCTCCATGAGTTGGGTTTCCTATCTTATCGTATCAGGCATGTACGTACCGAACGAAGGCAACGACATCCAGTGCGGATGGGTTGTTCGAGTCGCCGAGGAATTCCATCAGGGCGTGGACGACGCTTGCCGCGACTTCCGAGAATTTGACTGCGCATACATGGATGGACTGAATGAGAAGCTGGCGGTATTCGGGAGCCTGATTGGCGGACAACGGAGGTCAATCGAAATGATACAACCAAAAAGGAGTCTTCCCACCTTCTCGTAGTCCTGCTCCTGCGTCTTCTGCAGCTGCTTCTTGAGGAACAAGACGACGTCCTCAACATTGCGACTGGATGTCATGTTGAGGGCGATCCCGATAGCTTTCCGGCGAACTTCGATGTCAGCACTGTATTAAGGTCAGCGAAGTAGATCAGTCATGAAGGAGTAAGCCGGTTACCTTGAGAGGACCTGCAGGACGTCCATGATCAAGCTGTCGAAGACGCGCCCATGTTTCGACCTGAGGGTGTCCAGTCGGTCAAGAACAATGAGCTTGACGTTGTTGTCGGACTCCTTGACAACAAGATCGATCAGGGTGGAGGCAGCGGCTATGGAGGATATAAGCCCAAGATATAAGATACTGAACGAAGAGCAAACCTTTCACAGCCGCCGCATTTTGCGTCAGGCTCGTCAGTGTAGTGGCGGCTTCATATTTCACAGCATGTGAGGGTGCGTTCAAAAGCTCAAAGATGCAGCGAATCCATCTTGTCTGTTTACAACAATTGTAGATCGTGAACCATACGCATATAGCGGTTTACGCACCCTGTGATTCGAGTCCGTCTTACAGTCGAGCCGAATGACGTCGATGATGGCCATCTGCAGCAACTCGTCGAAGCCCGCAATCTGGTCGTACACCTGCACGATGTACTCCACGGCCTTAGGCATAGCACAGTTAGCGAGGAACACGAACGCGTTGCGCTTGCATGTCGCGTCGGACTCGGCGGCGAGGAAGGTCTGGATGAGTTCGGGCGCGTCAGGGATCAGGTGCTCGAATTCGCGGTAGATGGTGTAGATGGCGAAGACGGCGTTCTTGCGGACGTAGGAATGCCGGTGCTCGAGGCAGGAGCGGCATATGGGGATCAATGGTTCCAGCAGTTCTTGATCTTTGGAGATCTTTTGAAGGAAGCGAAGTGTCTCTCCACGGATGTACTCGTTCGGGTGTTGCTAGAAGCACAATGTGAGGGTCCTGTACAAGAGCGGTCTGAGTGTGCTTACCAGGTCGTTACGAATAGCATTTCTGTGGTAAGGTCAGCTACTGCGAGGTGTACAACACGACCAATTACGCACACGACGAGAATCATCTCCTGCTTCAGCTTCCCGTTGTCATCGTACTTGGGGCATACTTCCCAATAGAAGTGCAGCAGCTTCTTGAGCTGCTTATTCCGCGACGGCATGATGTATTGTATGATAGGCATGAGAAGAGTGGGCTATCAAGCACATGTGTTCATTCAGTCCCAATGCACGTATAGAAACCATAATGTCACGTACTTGGGGGTTCCCATTAATTGTAGACACAATGATCTTTCGCAACGTGTCAAGCTTGATCTCGTCCGAGCCCTTCTGCAAGGCATTCCGGAGATCCTGCGTAGACGGCGTCTCCGAGGTGTCCTCAAAGACAACAGTATAACACGCCGCCTCGGGGTTCGACATGGTAGCTGACGAGGAAGTAGAATATGGCGGAGGGCGCTGCGACCGGCGAGCACTGCTGTTGGCGAAGTCAAGTTACTGGACACGTGGTCTCCTCTTGCCTAAACCGTCATTTGAGCTCTCCTCCGAAGCGCCCGAGACACTTTCTCGTGAACTTGGACAGCGACTTGCAGGACCATACTACTTATTCCCTCTTCACTCTATAAGCATTCCATGTCAGCTTCACAGTTACCGGAAGACCAATTATTTGAGCTTCTGCTGCAGCTTCGTGTGAGATACTGTTCAACTTGGTAGCCAACAATCGATACTCAATGGTACGTTCTCTTGCACAGAAAGCAACACCAGATCAGGCTCGGGGTATTCTCAACTCTCAGCCTCATATTTCGTACGGCTTGATTGCGCTCATGGTGAAGATGAATGCTATCAACGTGGAAGTATTTCAGGTAGGGCGATTTTGAAATTATATCACGTCGCGTCTTCTGAAGTCATACACGGCTCTTAGAGGACGTTGGCGACCTTCGGTCAACAGAACGGGGCAACTGCTGCGCAACCTGCCGCCGTACAGCCAATAGCTACTGCGATCCCCCCGCACATGAACCAGCCACATAGCCGAGGGGATACACCCCATTATCCTACACCACCTCCTGCTGCATTTCCTGCAGCACGTCCCCCGACACAACCGGCTTACGGTTATACGAATGGGCAACCACCGCAGCAACAGAATCCTTATGCTGCACCTCAACCAGCACAATATCCACCGCCCAATTTATCGGATGCTCTTGCAGCAATCCCAGAGGAACAGCGGGTAAGCAAACAGCTCATCGTGGTCTTTGTAAATTCTTATCCCATATTATGTGTAGGTAATGATTATGCATGTGGTATCCATGACTCCAGAACAAATCAACCAATTACCTCCAGCGGAGCGTGCTAATGTTATGCAGCTTGTATGTATCAACTTTTGCCAGGTTCAGGCCGTCCATAACTCACGTACCGTCTTCAGCGGGCGTCACTCGGCATACCATAGCTGAAGCTGCAATTCGATATACCCATGGCGCTTCAACACCTCGCTACCATCGCACTTCACCAGTCATCCTGGCGGGGAGACTGGGTGATAGACAGTCTATGGGGTTCGCTGCTGTAGCACGACCGGTTCGTGCTCACACACACAGGTTGTTCTGTCCATAGTATTCAGGTGCGTTTGAGCATGAGCAACACAAGGAGGCTACCGTCCGCCTTTTGATTGCGAGGAAATGGTGTTGCAAGGGTATTCGTCTAAGCGTCAGGAGCGCGGGGGGTACTGCAGCATATTAATATTATGATGGTCGTAGAAATACATTCAGTCCACGGAGACGCCTTTCACGCGAAGCTCTGTCTTCGCTTCTGTTATTTCCTATTTCAATGGAAGATGTGTGAACTGGTGCGTCGGATCCGAGACGAAGGCTACTCACCTTCAACAGCTCTTCATACGCATCTGTACATTCTCTGAATGTATACAGTCCGTGGCCGAGCGACCACAGCGCGTAAGATCCGAATGATACCAGGAGCCACCACGGCATCTAAACCCACTGTTAACAGGAGCACATCGGTGCTATGGTGTATTCGCGACATACCACCGGTAGTATTTGCTGGGCTGTCTCGGCATCGACGAAAAGGACGGGGATATATGAAAAGAGTGCGAGGAAGTACAAAACGGAGAAAATGCTGGCCCAGAGGGCGAGACGTTTTGCGCGTGTCATGGCCATAGTTTGGAAGAGTTATAGGAGGTAGAAGATGCTGTAACTGCTGCCAGCACTTATGATGCACTGTTCATTGATGTGAGAAGAGATGACTAAGCTCATCAGCACCCTACAGACAGACGCTTCGCGACGGGCTGTCTCATCGCACCGGTCACCTCTCGGGGCATGCCTCCTCGCCTACTCGGAAACCTCTCCTCCGCACGGTCATATCCTGCAGATACACAGAACCTTACACCACGAACACCACACTCTCGGGCAGGTCGCGCAGAGGAAGCCCTCACCGAACTCGAGCTTGATGAATTCGGAGATGAAGAGTATCGGTCTTACACCGTAGCGCAACAGCAGTCCGAGCCTCTATTGGCCTCGTCTGCGAGCGCAAGCTTCCCTCCTTCTGGGCTACGAGCACGCGGTGATGATGAAGACATCAAAGACCCTGTACGGAAACGAGCAATCGAGCGTTCGCTAATCTGGATCATGCAGAATATTGGGCTTGTGCTCGGGTCCATGTTGGCCGTCGTGCTCTTCTTGCTTGTCATTGTCTCTTACAAGAGGCCAGAAGCCCTGCTAAAAGTCATTGGCGATAGCACTGTTGAGGCGAGCGGCTCTGCCGCTCCTTCGCAGTCGGCGAAGCAAGATGAAGTCATCCCCTCCACATCATCGCCTATTTCCATCTCGCATCCTGCTATGCACAACGACAGCATCATATCCTACGAAAACTATACCCATTTTCCCCTATTACCCACAGAATACCGCACAGAATGCTGGAAAATTCCAATGCATCACGACTACTTCTGGTCCGGCCACAAGGACGTCATCCACCACGATATTGAAAATCCAAGCAAACTTCCGGAAGGAGAACGGACGCAGATCTGCTCTCGGACAATCACTTATATGTTGGACGGACATGTCGGGCTGCTTGCGGATCTGGCCCTGATGGCGCAGGTTGCGGCGATGGCACGGGAGGTTGGTTGTTTGACAGACTCGATGTACTTCACGGTATACTCACTACTGCACACATGTACCATCACAACCCATCAGCGGAATGCCACGTTTTTAGTTGATGATACTTACTGGGATCGTGGAAAGTGTGTCTGCTACGCATGTCGAAATCAAGAACACTTGGCTGATCACTCGGTCAGTTGGACTGACTTCTTCCAGGACGTTCGTGCACGTCAACCAGGTCCGGAACCTGGCTGCCGTGCTCCTCCGCCTGAAGGTAATCTATTGTCATGTCGAGGCAGCAAGTATTCATGTCGTTTATCTGTGCAGAGCTTGTCGCATGCCCAAGGTCCGCTAGGTGAGCTTTTCGGGCTAATGCGTCGCCAAAATTTTGCTCACAGATAGATAGGCACTGGGTAAGTCGCCGGATGCCCATGATACAGACGATCCGTATGAATGATTTATGAACGTAACTGTAGTTGCTCAATTCTCGCACTGCAAAATTCCATCTCGGCCATGCGTTCTCCGAAAACTACGAGAATCCGTGAGTAATAATAATGATAGCTTCTACCCTGTCACTGAATGGAGCAAAACATGCAGCTATGCCCGGCAGCTCAATCGCCTCAAACCCATCTACGAGCGATCCCGGATATCTATCACCAAGACCATACGACCCAACGCCGCCGTCGCCGCCCTGATTCGCTCTGCCCGGACTGAATTTGCCTCGCACCTCCCCTCGCCGCTCCCGTCCATCCCCGCAAGCATCAACTCTTCTGATGGATCGCCACCTCTTCCGGACCCAGGACAGTACATTGGAGTCCACATCCGGCGCGGCGATCGCACTGGCCTCTCATGGAAATATGTAGACAAACACCTACCTACCAAGGTCTACGCCGATGCCCTCAACGCGTCCTGGGCACGGTTGTTCAAGGTCAACGGCACCTCTTCAAACACCACAGAGACACCATCGCCCCGTGTATATCTTGCATCCGACGACCCAACCGCGCTGAAAGAGCTAGTGCCTCTGCTCCCCGAAAACACCACCGCCTTCACTCTCGCAAACAGCTCCGACCCCGCGCTGCGCGAGATCGCGAGCCCCGAGGCATACGTGCAGGCCGAATTCAACAGGCTAGACCTGGAAGAGCGCCAGCGCCGCACGCGCGGCATGATTGTCGACTTCGCGCTGCTGTCTGGCCTTTGGGCCTGGAATAACGACCCGGTGCCTGCTGGGATGATTTGCGGGATGGCGTACGTCGCCGTTTGTCTTTGAATCCTCGTGGCAGCCACTGACATGACATGACACGACAGGTCGAGCGTATGCAGGCTGTCCGCTGTCGGCTTGGGCTGGGACAGGGCATTTGGCTTCGGCTTCAAAAAGCACGACGAAGGCGATATCGACGAGGAGCACAAGCGGTGGATCGAGATAGACGAAGCGGGCGTCGTGGATCCTGTGTGGCAGGCCTTCGAGATGTTCTGAGGTTACCATACGGCCGCGACGCTGCGGGTTCGAAGTACATATTTATGTAGATTTTCACTAGCACTAGTCACTAATCGGTGTTGTATATATTGGTTCCGGCAGCCGCAGCGCAAACTTTCAGTGTTGATCAGACTGAAAGCGCACGAGCACGAGCAAATAGTAGATTCAGCTGTGCACAAGCCGAGTAAGTAACACACGACGAGATGTCCATTAGTATTCAAACAAGAGGGGCCCAATGAGATCCAAGTGAAATGCTAGAATGTAAGGTAGAGAGAGAGAATGAGGAAACTGGAATACAGGTTGATACACAGATGAAGAGAAAAAATGCTAGAGAAATAACCGATACAAATGGGATGGAAGGAGGTACAATGTGTAAATGCAAGTTGAGATCCGTTTGTCAGATCGCGGAGTAGGGATAGCGCGCGGTAAATGGTGACGCAGGGCGGCGCGCGAGGATTGATGGTGTTCTTCGACTAGAGGTGATGATTCTACGGGAGTTGGTTGTTCTGCGGCTGGAGTGGGTGGTGATTTTGTGGCTGGAGTTATTGGTAGTGACGGCGACAGCGGGGTGCTTTAGAAGTCTTCGTCTTCGTTTGCGGGAGGATTAATTTCATTTACGTGATACGCGGGCTCGGACATCTCAAGCCTTCGGAGGTCGCTGCTGGCACCCGAGCATCGGACCGACCTCGAGCCGGCGGACGAGAGGGGAGTGAGCCATCCGCTGTCGAATTCCTTGGGGGGTGGGACTGCCTCAAAGATCAACTCGCACTGGCCATGTCGCTCGTCCCACAGCTCTTCGCCATTGAACCGGTATTTAAAACGACACCAGACCATGTCCTTTTTTGTGATCTGGCCTGAAGGCTCGAATTGACCCGCACGTGGAGTGGGCATGCAGCGCGAAGTGCTGATTGACAGCCAGTTGTCCTGGGAGCAGCTCGCTGTTAAATAAAGTCAGCTTAGCTACGAGGGTAAATGGTCGGATAGAAGATCGACTCACGTTGCCAATCGCGCTCAGAGACCTTTTCCCAGTTACTAGTAGTAGACATATCAGTACATGCCCTTCTGAAAGTGAAGAATAGCACTTACATGTTGGCAAAGAATCGGTGACGCTTCGCCTCCGCCAAAGTTATACGGGTCGACGGATCCTTGTCAAGCAACTGGAAATCAACGTTCATCAGCAATTCAGCGTGGTACGGATTACAACGAACTCACCCCCAGCAGCAGATGCAAAGTACTGGGGTCGTCGACGTCATTCAAGCTGGCTATGATATCCCACTCTTCGTAGAACTCATGGATCTCATGGAAGTTCATGCCCCTGAAGGTTACCAGAGGCTATCGTCATCTGGTCAACTTTTGACGCATATACAACTCGCGACGCGGGGCGTACCTTGCTGCTGTTCATGACCAGCTGTGCTAGGACCAATCCAAATGTCCACATATCAATCTGGGCGGTGTATCCCTCGCTTTCGCTGTCGACCATCTCGGGCGCATAGTAGCCCGGAGTGCCGACTGCTAGCTCGGTGATAAGTGCAGTAGCCATCTGTGAGCGAAGCTCGATCGGGACTCTCTGAGTGTGGCTGAAGTCGGCGACGGCGAGATGGCCTGCTGGTGTGACGAGAATGTTGGCGGGCTTGATGTCACCATGTATGAAGCCATGCTTGTGAAGCTGCTCAATACCAAGAAGCTACCGCGGAACTCGTGAGCGACATTCCAAGCGATGAGCAAGGTCATGCTCACGATCTCCGCAGCGTAGTGGGTGCACTCTTCGATCGAAAGCTTTGATGGGTTTTGCCGCAGAAATCCGTGTAGGTCCCCTCGATAGAGCCTCTGTAGGTACGTCAGACACTGTCCGCGCAAGCTCAATGAACAACAGACCATGACAAAATATACATGGTCGTCATCATGAAATGACGAAAGGGCCTCTGGGATGAATGGCCCATCGCGAGCCGTACGCTGCATCACCCAGAGTTCGGTTCTCACATCTTTGAAGAAGTCGTACGATCGATACATGCGACTCTTGGGGAATACCTTGATGGCGACAAGCGGAGGGAAGTCCCAATTCGTACCCTTGTAAGGCTCGGCACGAGCTGCAAAAACTGTCCCGTATCCTCCATATCCAATCCTGCCGAGGATAGTGTAGCGGACTTCACCGTCGTTCAATGCGTGCAGCTCTATCGGTTGTGGATCCTGCGTCTGGTCATGTGCAGCCGCAACAGACTCATTGTCGTAGATTTCTACGGTCGACGGGGACGGTTGGATATCGTATGTCAGAACCGTTGCTTTCGCCGAATGCCCGCCTATAACATGATCTTCGTGGACGGCGGGCGGTTCTTGTGAAGTGGGGGAAGCGATAATGGCGGGAAGAACGGGTCCAACAGCGGAGATGGATGGAGCAACTGGGCCACATTGAGGAGATGGTGTGACGGGGAGGCCGTCAGATCCCGCTGTGCTGCCTGAGTTGGTGGAGGACGATGAAGCAATGGCCGTGTTGAGCGTCTTCATGAAGAGGCCGACATCAGGTTGGACCTTGTTGAGAATACCGAGACCAAGAAAAGAAGTCGACAGGTAGCTTCCCCTGGTGAAGAAGGGGGAGACGCCTTGCATGACTATTTGGATGCGACGTGTAGCGAGGGGAAGGATATCTGTGGTACAGTACCGGTATGCGGACGGGAGGGCTAAGACGATGGGGAGTGACGCCACACAGAGCGCCGCAATAGAGAGGATGCCAGGAAGAGGACGGAAGGGGGAGAAACTGTTGATAATAAGCGAACACCGGATCTCTGCAGGAACCATGGGTGCGAGGCGAGGAGGGCAGGAGGCAGCTAGGGACTTGAGGGAATTACACCGGGGAGGGGGAGCAAGTCCATCCGTGGGGGGAGGCAAGGCGCACTATGACTGTGACTTTATAGAGGACCGAGGTGCCACAAACGTGGACGGAGGGGGGATACGTTGTATTCGCTGCCACAACATAAGCGCTCGCCACAATAACAAGGCCCTGGCGACATACCTGGTCGCATGACCTTCCTGCCGACAACGCCGTGCCATAGCCTACTCATTCTGTGTGTAAGATACGGCAAGTTACTGTATAATGAGATGAAGAACACGAAGAGAAAAGGGCTCTAGGTTGGGGAGAGGTACATTTAGCAGGACAACAGGAAACCGTACAGATATCCTAAAACGGACAATAGAGGCAAATTACGTCAGCTCGCGATCCCGCCGATCTCGATTCAGCCATACTTACCTGTGCGCGCAAAGCGACTGACAGCCATTCTGCACGTTGCCGGCCTCAAGCCGAGAGGCGTAAAGCACGCCTAGGAGGCAGAAAGCACTTACCATGATGATGGAACACGCTTCTCTCAATCTGTCGAAATCACAAGACACTGCCCTCTATATTCAGGTCGTACACCGTTATTCGTCCAAAAAAGTCCGAGCTTTGTTCGAAGATGAGCTTCACAGCATCGGCACCTTCGCTGACTTCTTCAGGCGAGAGGTCAAACACTTGGGTGCGGTTGACATCCTCGGGATATATTTGTGTCAGTGTTCGCCAGTCTGCCGAGCCTGCGGACTTGATGTCGACAACACATCTCGTGCCGACGAACCCACCCTGGAACGTCAGTGAAAGGCGCCGAGGAACCGCAGGAGCATCGAACAGTATTTGTATATACTGCGGAAGGCCCTGGATGTTGGTCAATATCCTTTGCAGGCAGGAGTTAGGGGTTCGACGAACTTGTTGGGATGTCCAACAAGTGTCAGGGTTGCCATCGGTGAGATACTTCTTCCCGACGGACTTGTCGAGCGTAGAAGAGACTCTACAACAAACGTACGCATTAGTCCGCCTGGATAAGACAAGAGATACATACTTTATGCGTGTGTCTGGTGTCACCAGAGAAACGGGCCCATCTGACGATCCCATGTCCTCGACTGGAAACGATGCGATGGAGACTCGGATAGACCTGCCTCAGGCAGAAGATACACGGTGCCTCGAGGAATTTCTGGATAAGTACTTGTAATCTGACAAAAATAGAAGTTACATGTCATAACTCCCAATTATCCCGGGCCCGGCGCAGCTTCGTCAAGTTGACCGTCACCCCACATCATCACCCGCCATCGTTTGCTTTCTCAGTGTATATAGCTCAGCATCAAGAACACGTTCATTTATTCGCCATGGCCTTCATGTCATCTTCAATCCCTGCCTGGCTCAAAAAGGCCCAGGACCGCGATCACATCAACACCGTCCTGCGCGTTCTTACAGACCGCGAGCAGCTGCGCTATCGGGCTCGCAGCATGTCCCAACGCCAAAGCGACCTATCTCTCAAACATCGCCTCGCCCAGCTTCCATCGAGGATTACAGCGAATAATCATCTCAGCCAACACTATTCCATCGCTGTCGGCAGCAAGCCGGAGAACCAAATATACAATCGATACTCGGACATCATACCATACGACCAAACCATGGTGGACGTCGACGGGCGGTATCTTAACGCCAATTGGGTTCGCGAACGCGCAGGCGGCTTTCTGACTATCGCAACACAAGCCCCACTTCCTTACACAGCACACGAGTTCCTCTCTACGATCGTCATGCGAGGCATACGCGTTGTGGCCCAGCTAACACAAAACTACGAGGGGGGGAGACAAAAGGCCCATGTCTATTTCCCATCCGTCCCCGGCGAGACGTGGACCATCCAGCCGTATGACGGCGAAGGAACCATCTCGCCATTGCAGGTCACCCTTCAGAAAGTGGAAACGGTCGACTCCGCCCACTGCACGGTCAGTACTGTGTCTGTCACAGAACTATCGGACGATCCCTCCAAACGGCCATTTGTATTCCGTCATATGCTGTATGACGCTTGGCCAGATCACGGCGTACCGGCACCGGAGGACAGAGCAGGCCTGCTCAACTTCATCCGGCTGGCCGACGAGCTCAATAGGGATACATCCGATGTCTCTGGCACAGATGCTGAAGCATACCCTCCCATGATGGTGAACTGTTCGGCAGGTGTCGGGCGCACAGGCGCATTCATTGCACTCTGCTCCCTGCTTCGCGCGAATGGCATCCTTGCCAAATCCAACGACTCTGACCATCCATCGAAATCCGATATACCTTTATTGCCGGCTTCTCCCTTAGGCCCCTTGCCGGAGACTGTGGGGTGGGATCCTGTTGCTCAGGAGATCGATTCGTTGAGGGAGCAGAGGCCTGGTATGGTTCAGCGACCGGAACAAGTGTTACTCATCTACGACGTCCTTGCTGCTGCCTGGGTGGCAAAGGACACGATTCAGACCACTTCATGAAGATATGGACTTCGATAGCACTCTGGAGTTGAAATTTTCGAGTTGCATATGATTGTATCGTTTTCTTGGTAGTGCTTGTGCAGTTGTGCTAACGTGGAGGATTGGCGCCAAATTGACACTATACGACTGTATCTCTAGTCTGCGTTTCTATTTCTATTTTCGCTTGTACCAGAATGGGCTCGGCATACGATAATACTGTATCTTGCTGCCAGTTGATTCCATTAATGAGGACCAGGAATAGCCTGCAACCATAATTCGTCTAACTGCTAATTAGCAATTAAATAAAGTGTACCTTATAAGCAAAGCGTGAGAACGAATAACTTCTTTGAGCGTCGAAACTGTTCCGTCCAGCAATCACTGGCAAGCGCTGGTGTATCCAAGCAGTCGTGACGGTATTCCTGACGCACTCCTTACCTTTCATAACCACCATTTACTTCGCGTATGCACACGATGCACTTGCGGTCGGTGTTGCTGTCACTCTTTTTCTTATTTAACGTGGCGCGGGCCCACGGAGGACACGGCGAGCATGCACAGGAACCAGTAACGGGTGAGGCAGCCAAGTATGCCCAGAAACATGTGCGTTTTCAATTGTCTTCGCTTGTGGAGCATGGATTCATAAAGTTTAGATGGCCACGGAACATCATATGTAGGCCGTCCGACCTGGCTTGAGGACTCTGGGCTAAATGTGCTCTGCAGCGACTCGTTCGATCTCCCCAGCTTCTTCCAGCTACATGACCTGAACCGGTGCGTTCCTCTCACCATGCCCATATTCTTATCTGACTTGGTGCGCAGAGATGGTGTCTGGGACAAGGAAGAGATTGAGGCGATATACGGAGTCCACCACGTCTATTCCAAGAAACTGTCCAAGGTCCTTCCTCGTTCCTGGTGCCTTTCCTGTCCATTCTCGCTCATCTATGTATAACATAGGACGACGTTGAACACCAGGAAAAGGCAGAGCAGATCGTCAGCACCATTCTTCGGACCATGGACAAGGACGGTGATGGGAAGATCACTATGGAGGAGTTCAAGGTTGTAGGGCTTGACGGCTTGCCAAATTTCGACAGCCTGGGCGCGGAAGGTCACCATTATGATGTTGAAAGCGGTTCGTCCCTACGACATGTATCGCAGGAAGCTGTGCTGAAATTCTGATCAATTACACAGAATTCTTCCTGCACCACGAAGGTCGGTAGCCAACATCGCTCGCGTGCTCCCCAAACTCACACTTTCCTATTCAGAGGAGTTCCACTCCACACCCGAGACGCAGACAGACGAATCGTACAACCACCCCGAAGATTTGGAGCACTTCGCACACCACGAAGCCATCGAACACAAGGAAGCTGAGAGGGAGGCCGAGTACCAGGGCATCAGTGTTGAAGAGGCACTCGCACAACATGACGAGACTGTTGAAAGCCCCGAACACCACGACTCGGAGTCTGCCCCAGCAGCAAACGACTCTTCTACGGAAGAAAAGGCTGCCCCTCTTCCCGGACAAGCTGACCATCCTCACGACGACGACGCTGGCGCGCCAAAGAAGATTCAACGACCTGTCCCGCCAGAGAAGCAGGATCCCGCCGTTCGTTTCCGTGAGGCGAAGGCGGAGAGCGAGCGACATGGAGATTGGGGTACAGGTGAGGCTGGCTACAAGCCACCTTCAAGTCCTTCCGAGAAGATGAGGTATGTAAAATCACGATTTATGGCGTCTAGACGTTGGGCACTGACGTGACATCTAGGAAAAATCTGCCGTACAAGGTAAAGTCATTCACTTCAGGTTATGTTGGCCAGATGGGAATGTTGACCAACAGGAACGAATGCAGTATAAGTTCCGTAAGAGTTGGGGCGATTTCTAGGCTCGAAGATGTGTCGAGAGTGTATTTGTCTGATATTGCCTGTCCGTTCGTACCTGTGAAGTATCCTGGTTACCCTTCTGCTTTACACTTCACCTCCACATTGTTCGCTATGCTGTATATTCATTCCTTGGGTAAATGGGCAAAGGTGAAGTCACGTTCGATGCTTCTCATGGGTTGAGACACCCAATCGGGAAGAAGGACAACGGCCTAGGAGGCCTGTATTTTGCTGCGCCACTTTAAGCTTCTTGACCTCTTACCTTTACCATGACATCCAACGAAGGATCACCTACGGCGCAAATATCGAAACCGACAGCTTGGAAACCACGATGGCGCACCGATCCCACCGCCCGTCCTTCAGTATCATTATATGCTCACAAGGAGATCGGCGCACGCCTGAAAGCCGAGACCACCCACACCTTCACTCTGCCCTCCTCATCCGAAGAGGACCCATCTCCGACCAAATTCGTGTGCATCTTCAACCATCTTAAGGCAAACCCCCAAGCTCCAGGCGAACTGTGGACGCGCCACCACCTCGATTTGCTCGATCTCAATCTCGCTTCGGAGCGCCCCGAGGATCCCCTCCCGATGTTCAGCGAGACGTTCAAGGGCGGAGGGGCGAGCTACGAGTTTGCGGGGTGGTACGAGATCGAGTCTTGGGAGCTGGTCAAGGGCGGGAGCGCGAAGCTGAAGAAGTTCATACAGGAGAGGGAGGAGTCGAAGAGCGTCAAGTCTGCCCAGACATGGGCGCATGCTCTGGCGTCAGATTGGGCAACGGTCAAGTTGAGGAAGGCTCCTGAGGATGTGGCCAAAAGACTTGGTGATCCTATGCGACGTGTCGAGACAGCCAGTACTTCTGTATCTTGACGGTCCGTAGGGCGAGTTTATATATCCGAAAGTTCCAATTGACAGAAGACCTTATATCTGTACTCACCAATGATATCCGTTTCCAGCCCATGCGAATGAACCTACAGTGTTTCAGTCGTGAATCCTAGTTCAGTGTGGGGGTATGAACAAGAGAAAGTTGTATATGCTGATGGCAATACAATGATAAAGATGTGACATGAAGTATGAACAACGCGAAATAGTCCCAGTGAACCCTATCCACAGAGCCGAATCCCATGCGTCGCTGTCCTTGGGCTCATCGGCCCTCGAACATATCAGCAATCAGTCCCCGCTCGACATCTTCCCAGTCGATACTCCCGCCACTCTTGTACACGCTCTCATAACTGAGTATGCTCACGCTGGAGAAGAATGATAGAAGATCACGTATGGAGTCGATCTGGCGCAGGCCATTGAGCGTGGGCCGTCGCATTGGTCGGAAGTTGGGCGCGGAGGGGGTGATGGCGGAGAGGGGGAAAGGAATCCCGGTAGAGGTGGATGATATTGTCTAAAAACCCCGCATTAGTTGCTTCCCTGCGAGACTGAACACTGAACATATATGAGCCTACCTCAGAGACTGGGAGGCGACCCGCAACCTCAGCCAGCTGATCAAGGAGCGCCTCTGGCAGCCAGTCATCTGGACGGTATATGGCGTCTACGGTATCTGTTACGAAAATCCACTGATGACTGTTCCGCAATTTAGACTAGCCCTTTAAGACATGACATGATAAAGGTGAACATACACTTGAAATTCCTCAGTCTGCAAGACAAGTAAAAGATCCAAAAGTTTGCATGCTGCCAACACTAATGGGAGATCTTCAGAACCATCTGATGGTAGTGTCGTTGTCATTGAATCGAAAAGTCGATACTGTAAATCACGATGGCATTCAGCATACTTCATAGTCAATGGCGGAGGTCATTAATGCCTACCATTTCATTGAGAATGACGGGCCAAAAGCTAACCAGATTGTGCGGGCTCAACCGACACAGCAGAACTCGCACGCACAAGTAAACCTCCGCCTGGACGATCGGCGCAGGGGCATTCCTCAACACTTCCACCAGCTTCTCTTGAATTGTTGGGAGTGATGTCAAGAACTGGTTCTTCTCGCCACAGTAGAGTAAATATGACATCCGGCGAAGGTTGAGCGAGCGTAGGAGGTTCTCATATTCCCGATTTGTGAAAATATTTGCTGAGGCCGCGGTGTACACTTTACCTATAGGATAAATACATGGTGTGATAAATGAATGGGTTTCGCGGAAAGACGAAGCTACGCACTCAACAACTCGGAGAAGGCACTCTTGTCTGTGTCAATCAAAGACCGAGCGATTGGTTGGAAGTCGCTTCCTCCTTGTGGTGGGCCATTGAAGAAGCGGTTGTCGTTGAGGATATCTAGGACAGGGTTCCGCCATGATTTGATGGCAGCAGAGATATGGCTCATTTCTCGAAGAATGTCCAGCACGACCGGATCGATGTCGAGTGGTCTATGAAAAGTCAGTGACGAATCAAGTAGGAAAGAAAGCGGACTACTGACCTCGACTTGCTCTTCGTCGAAGGGTTCACGATATAGTAAACAATATTCGCGCAGGCAGTATTGACCTTGTCGTTGTCCATGAGATACTTGCGCAAACTCGGGAGAACGCTCTTCGCAATGAATTGGCTTATCTGCACGACCGACGTTAATAAACATGAAACGTCACAGTGAACGGAGATCGCTTACATGCTCTGCGAGGTCCGATGTCTTCGCCGGTGTCGCATCGTTCAGAGATGCCGAGCTTGCGTTCATCTTTTCATCCAGCTTCAAGTCGGAAGGTGCTAATAAGTCGGAAATTAGTGGCGTCACTCAATAAGGGGCGCGGTTCTTACTGCGCTGCAATGGTGAATCTCGCCCATTGGGTACGAGACTTTCCCTCGCGCTCCGACGAATCCACGAATTCTGATCAGCACCACGACTCGATTGCAAAACTGCGGCGTCAAGGAGCTTTCCGTATGTATCCTACGAACCTTTCATTTAATTGGTCGTCTTTCGGAAACGATAGCGACACTGACCTGAAGTTCCTTCCGTACACGCCGATCTTCCATCGCCGTGGTTTGTGTAAGCTTATCAGCAAGAACGGACATACACCTGTTGATATGTCAGTGGCAGTCTCAAATAGCGAGCCAATCTACAAACCTCAGCACAGGGAAAACCTGCGCCTTGTAATCCTTCGTAGTGCTGACGACTTCCTTGGCCAGCTGAAGGAACCGGCCCCATACTTGAAGTGCAAGGGGTCCTTCCAGCTGCTGGAGATATTGTTCCAAGAAATTGAACAGTACGGCGTCGGACCTATCACATAAGGAAATCTATTGAGGCATGAGTAGTAGTACGAAGTAACATAGACTCACACGTTAGGATTGATGGCATGTCTTCTGCTCTTATCCGAGAAACCAAGCATGCGGCTTGATATGCTCTCGCAGACCATATGCACTACATTCTGTGCACTCGAAGTGAGCGCATCTACCAGCTCAAACGCAGTGAGTGGCTACATGAATTCGCGGCTCAGTACAGCGCATAGTCCTTTGAACTGTAGACTTACAGCATTCTCCTTGTTCCAACAGTCGATGATCGACTCCAGAACTTCGGAAGACTGCACGCGGAAGAAGTGCTCGAACACTCTCCGACACCGAACTCGCGCCTTGCTGAAGATCATTGACAGCGACTCGTAACTTGGCGTCCATGCTTGCGATTCCGACCACGTCATAGTCGTCCAGATGCTAAACAATACGCGAACGGCTTCATGCAACGTCCGGTAGCTTGGTGATCGTGACTGCAAACGGATTGAACGGCTTCTCCAGCGTCTCATAAACAACACCACTTACAGTCAATTGCTCCTCAGGAGCATTTGGTGTAGCATCGGAGCTGAAAACATTGGTCATAATACCGAAAAGACCACTTGTTTCTGGCGCGGTAGGTTTCTCGGCGGGCGTGCCGTCCTCCTCCATAGAGTCAATATCCGAAGACGACAAGCTAAGGAGTACCAGCCGTTCGAGAGCGTTGAGAAGCATGATGAAATCTGAGTCCGTCGTGACAGATTGCAGATCTTCGTCGTTCCGATCGTTGACCGAGGCGCGACGTATGTCTGTCAAGCCCAGCCGCAGCTGCTTGCCTACGCAGTCGCATAACGGAGACAAGACCATATGGAGCGTCTGCTGGAATTGAGGAATCGTCATCAGCACGAAGTCTAGCCAGTGCTGCAGAACGTTGTGGTTTGACGGTATGGCAATGCCGTCGATCAGCGTCTGGATTAAGAGAGGGTTTACAGAGTACGCTGGCCCAGTTTCCTGTGCTTCAGCGCGAGAACCTGGCCGTTCTGGACCATCCATAGGGATCGCCTTGGGTGTCCTTTGCAATCGGACATCCTGCAGTGCTGTGGTCGCCGAGATGACAGAGTGAAGCAGGTGGAGCAGTTTGTTCTGAAGGTCGAGTCGCTTGCTGTGGACCGAGAAGTACAACTTTCCGATGACAGCCGCCTCGATGCTCTCGAGCGCCATGAGGTCGACCTCGCCGCGAGAGACGATTGCCTGCAGGAGATCGATGGTTGCCGACTGGATCACAATGTTCACAGGTGCCATGGTCTCAACTCGCTTATGCTTGCACTCGGAGAGCAGAAGCCTAGGGAGTGGTGAGATGAAATGATACGGAGGATGTGAATGACGACTTACCGGGTCGTGACTTCAACAAGGACGTCTTGGTAACTTGCCTCAGGATGAGCAACTCCCGCTAACAACACTCGTCAATCAACGTAACAAGTATTACAGGAGTAATCTCACAAGCTTCCACGCGTTCGACGAGTCCGGCATGCTGGGATCTCCGGATGAAATTGGTGCGCGCCGACTTCGCAAAACCTTGACCACCAAAGCGCACTACAGACAGCAAAGTCTCGAGCAGATATCTGATATACGACTGATCGAATGGTCGCTCGTAAGAGTAGTCCTGAAGCTCCTTGCCGTTCAGTTTAGTGGTCGAGGGCGTCCTATGTAACGATGGGTCCAACAAGTCATAGAGGATGGGATCGAGAACTCTATCCAAGGAGGTCAGTGTGTCAGCCAATCGCACCGTGCGTGATAACACACCGAAGATAGGACTTTAAACTACATCGCATCCACGTTTCACCGATACGGCGTAGGCTGGGATCGTCACTCTTCAACGTATCGAGGACTATCATCATCGGTACTCTGAATCGGAACCCCGGCAGCATAGCGTCATCTACGGATTTTGGGTCAAACAGTCTGCAGGAGTAAGTGAGGTAGAGCACTGACCCGACAGTCTCCAGAATATCCCAAATGCCTCATATGAGCCCTGAGCATTGCGGGATTCAGGAGCGTTCAGACTCTGGGCAATGATCGATTCGACATGACGACGCTTGCACGCGCTATCCAGGGCCCATATGAGATTCACGGCGCGGACGTGGTATACGGAATGACTCGGGCGCAGGTAATTGAAGATCTGGCGTGCATAAGTCGATGAGGATGGTCAAAAATGGATGCCAACACACCGTCTGTACCAGTTTGAACAGCGTTGCGCGGTCCTGGATAGATATGATGGGTTCCAGACCAGTCACTTGCTGCATGGCGACTACAAATGTCACAACTTGGTCTATCATAATGAAGGTCGTACTCTGCGAAGTGTGAGTCACAAAGCTAGGCAATGCCGAACGGATACTCACATCGTGCTCCAGTGTAGCCAAAATATCAACTAGCCATTTGGAAGGATCCCAATCTACAGTCAAGTTCACTTCGTCCATCTCGTCCAGAACGCTAATCAGCTTGTTCAACAGCGAAAGCGACTGCACGAAGATCTGCCGCAAGGGCAAAACCATCTCTGCTGTGGCAGACAACCGCCTGGCGTAGGTGGCACTGACAGCGATGAGGTCCTCGAAGACGGTCATCATTGGGATCCCAGAACCGGTCCTCTGAGAAGACAGAGTGGCCGAGAGCTCAAGCCCATAGAACGTCACCGCGTATGCGTATGGGCCTGCGGGAGGTGCGTCTGGCGCTATAGCCGCATTGACGGTCTGGCCGAGAGCCGCTGGCGCGATGTGCGCCAGAATATTCTCCTGCAGACGAAGTGCCTCCAGCATCGCAGGCCGCGTCGCCTTCGACGAGTCTTCCGAAACTTGGTGCTAGATTGAAAAGGTGAGTTGAAGTCACAAGTGTACACAGGTCAAACAATGGCTTACTTTAATGACCTCCATGGCACCAGCGAAGACGATGGGGAGATGCACAGTCTCGATCTCCTCATCTCGCACATGGAATTTGGTCAAAATGAACTGTGCTAAACGGATCGACTGATCTCTCTCATTTGAGCAGGAGGTGACGCCAGAAATATTGAAGATGACTGACTTCGCACTGGGTCCCATCGCCGACGATGTCAGATACAATGGCCTTCAGTAGTTGCTTCCAGAACAATTGTGGCTCGACAGCTTCATACAGGGTGCTAGCTGTCATAGACATCTAATGAAAACAAACTTCAGCAAGGTGGGCCAATCAGATACGTGACTGACTGACCTCGTCGCTGGTTTCTGCATTCTCTTCAACTGACGTTTTCAGCGTTGTGAAGGCGTCCAACGCAAGAACCTCTGTCAAAGGGCCGCCGACTTCCCATTTGTCCAAAAGGGAAATGAAAATCTTGAATGGTCGAGATTCTGAATATTCCGTGGAGGGAGAGAACATGTCGTCCTATGCAGAACTATATGAGTACCGGCTTCCATACCATACGGGTGCATCCCGATACCGACTTACGCGGAGAGTTGTTCTCAGCAGTTCAAGAGCATTCTTTTTCAGATATGCAACCTGCTGCTGGGGTTGCTCATCTGGACCCAAGAGCCAAGTGTAGAGGCGACGGTTGAGTGACAAGTCTCTGCGCATGACAACACTTGTTGCAGCACGCATCAGGATGGCGCGGTCTTCTTCGGACGCCTTAGCCACGGCGGTGCCGTCGATGCGCAGGGACTGTAGCAGGAGATCCAGGGCACCACGGCGTACAAGCAGATTATCGTCCTCCAGAGCTGCGGCGAAGGCGCGAATCATGAGACCGGTGTCGCGGCCGACAATGTGAGTAATGTCTGCGAGAAATTACACTTCAATGCCGATATAATCACACGAATAGTGTCGTACTGACCTTCGTCCGCATTGAGGCGAGGTAATCGTCGTGAAAGGAAGTTGATTGCAGTTCCGCGAGCGGAAGGAGTGGTAAGCATAACCAACCATATATTTTGCAGGAAGAATGATGGCGACACAGTTCCTGAAAGCCTGTCCAGAAGACCCAGCACCTGCATGCGGTCGTCAAATGCTCTGTGACCCAAAGCTCTGACTTCCTCACCTTTTCAAAGAATTCCCCGGTCTCCTCTTCCAGGCCCGGAAGCAATGCTAGTATGAAACCTTTCATAACGGGTCGTAATCCTCCTTGCAGAGGGAGAAAATAGGTCTCGTAGAGGTTCAGAAGCGTAGGCTGTGTTTGCTTGAGTATGGCGATAGTTCAGGAACCAAAAGTTATCTACGCACCTTCACGGAAGTAGCAGCATATTCGAAGAATGGAAAGAGCCCCGATGTCCATAACGCTAAATCACGTTTCAAGCCCTCAGACTGTAGACGGTTGAGCATAGCCTATAATGTGTAGATGGAGGGACATACCCCAACAACGGCTAGGATGTGGGTGTAGACATCCAATGCTCTCTGATGTACACCGCTCGGTAGTGCAGGATTGAGACACTGAGACAGGCGTTTGGAGACTGTGATCTTACGCGGAATTTCCTTGAATTGCATATAGGCTTGCAGTGTCTGGATGAACGCGGTTGGCTTAGCCCTTCAGGTCAATCAGAAACGTATAATCACCTTCAATAGGTTCTTGAGAAACGCGATGAAGTCTGCCCATTCATGCACATTGTCGAATGAACTCAGACACTTCTCAACCTGCTGCGTGTACTTCTTGTATTTGGGATCGGAAGCATACGTCTGTTGCAGTGCAGCTATACACAACAAGAACACATAGTATCATTGCATGCCATATACACGAGAATAATGACAACACCAACCACGATCACTGACTTTCTCCGTAATGCGTGTAGGACCCCTTTTGGCACCGTTTGCACCCTGGGAGGCCATAGCTACCTTCCCACCTCAAAAACAGCCTCTGAATCTCGGATACAAAACCTAGTTGGTGTCCAGTTTGACTTTGCCGGTGCGCGAAGATGGGTGATAAGACGTGAAGAGAGATGAACGAGTTAAGGCTGATCTGGCAATGGCATGGACGGGATACAGCATTCGCTAGTGAGCACGCTTCTTCGGGTTAGGGCTTGTCGCGATCACCCGTGTCGCGTGGAGTCGATGACGCTCGCATGCCCAGCAGCAGATCTCACCAGCATCTCAAGAAACTGAGGATATAATGCAACACGTATGTACAAGATCACATCCATCTATAGTAGAACATCCAGTCCAAACAAGACAGAAAAACAAGAAGCACAAACAGAACTGCATGCATGCCGTCATGATACAAGCTCTATTTCCTTGTCGATCTCCGTCACAGCTGCCGTGGATAAATTGGACCGCTTTTTCGTCTGAGCACGACCAGCCGAGGCACTACCAGCAGGAGCAATATCAGGAACCACAGATACGGAACGTGAGGAAGCCGCCGTAGAAACCGCCGGATCTGCCTTGCTCCCTTTTGGTCGACCTACGCTCCTCGCTAGGGGCGCCGACAGAGAGATTGCTGGTATTTTCGGCATCATGACCGCCGCTGAACTCACTTGCTGCCTCTCGTCCTCCCCTGCTGCAGTGGCTGTTGACGCGAGGTCCGACTCCTTCTCGCCTACCCAAGAGCGTGCGAACCAGCGCCCTCCTGCGATGCCCCTGATCTCGCGGTTCGCCTGACGCCAGTGACGAGGCCGCTTGCCTGAGCGGTCTATAGGTACGATTGGTGCGTACGCTGTACCTATTCGGGGTGGAGCTTGGACGTGGAAGGGTTTGGAAGGTAGTGGATAACGGGGAAGGGGGACGTTCTCGAGGTTGAAGTCCTCCAGCTGCGGTACACCTGACGGCGCTGCTGACGGGTTGGGCTCAATCTCAGGTGTGTTGATATCACGAAGGGGTGACGATGGCGCCGTGCCAGTGTAGCCTATGCCGAGGTTCGTCAATGATCTGACGTGGAGCAACATGCATGGACAGTACCTTCGCTGAGATCAGCTACATCTTGTACAGCTGGTATGGTAATGGTGGTCTTCGTCCTAGCAGAGAAGGTTAGGTGAAAGCTCTAGTACGTTGCAATAGAGAGTAATACTTGGGAAACCTCCTCGGAGCGCGCTGAGCTGCAGTTGTCCCCTTCGGGACTGGCTTCTTCTTTGGAATAGGTGAGGAAGGCGTAAGGGCTTCAACGATTGGCAGGTCGAGGGGTTCTCTTAGGGGAGATGGGACGGCGGCAGGATGCTCTGCTGGAGAGGCTTCAAATGTGGACATCAGTGCCACGGGAGTAGGCGCACCCGCTCGTCCTCGACGCTTTCCTTGTCCCCTGGACTTCTTTTGCCCGCGCTTTGATGGACCACCACGCGACGATGGCCCAGCGACCGGGGGACCAGAAGCCACTGAGACGGAGTTGACATCGTCGTCGTCGTCAATCAGCTGGTCCTCTTCATCGTCCTCCTCGTCCGCCTCATCTTCTTCGTCCACCTCGTCGGTCTCCCCGGCCTCTTCACCAGTTTCACCATTAAATGAGATGAATTTTGTGTTCGCTTTGGCTTCGTTGTTGACAAGCAACTTGACACGAAACTTGCCCGTACGAGCAGGAGATGATGTCGGAGGAGGGCTGTCCTCCTCGCGGAGGGTGGAGATTTGAGGGGCGTCCATATCGACGTCCTCGTCCATTTCTGAGCCGTGTCGAGAGGCGTGGTGCGGGGAGGACGAATCTGTCGAGATGGGGCCGTAGCTAATCCAAGGTGACGCTCGGAACATCTCAAGATCGGCCTGCGGAGGACCAGCCGCCTCGGTGGCGTGAAGTTGAGGCTGTCCGGGCGGGGATGACTGCATCTCTTCCTTCTTTCTTCCGTTCCTTTACGTCGTCCTCCTTCCCTCGTTCTTTCGCTCCCCTGTTGTCTGTACTTTCTCTTCGACGCTACATCGCCCGGCTACAGCTGTGACGATGCTCCTAAATATGTATACGTTCTCTGCGGGCGCGTTCTCCTGTTGAACGCTGCATCACGCGCCTGCCTCCAATTAGGCCACCCAATCAGCTGCAGAACATAGTCCTCCTGCTGGCGCCGGCCATGCTGCCCTCTAATACATAATACGAACCGTGGCTACTTCGCACCCTCTAACCCCGTTGAACGTACTGTCATATTGACGCCTCGCCTCCAGGCTCCAGGGCTTGCGTTCCGACGAGGCCGTGTCTCGAATCACCTGCGAATATGCTCGATGCCGTTCCAAGTACTCGTACCAGTGAAAGCTTCCATGCACATGCCTAGGCCACTTGAAATATATGAAGTAAAGCGCTGGCCTTGATGCATGCCATGTACGTCAGTGACCATTCATGTGCCCAGAACGTTTACAGGTGCGTGTTTATCCTCTTTCATCCGGCCACGGACTTACCTCGTGCTCGGAGCGGCTGCCAATGGCCGTCGAGCTGACCCTCGGGCGTCACTCATGACGGTGTCGGCAGTACAGCGCCGTAGCAAATCAGACTTTTACGGGCTAGGCACCTTCACCCGCGCAAGACGCCCAGGCAGGGCTCGCCGAGTGTCTTCCCCGGCCCCACCACCTGACCCAGTCGCCCAAACGCGTCGCCCGAAATCCCTCTTCAATATCTTGGCAAAAACGCGTACAGATATTTGACTCATACATTCATCGCAGTATAAAGCGATGGGATTATCGACTGTCAATCCTCAGCTCGTCTCGTCTGTTCCACGAATTCAGCTCTTCTCGATCACATTTTACCATGTTCCGCAGTATTCTCGCTTGCCTAGTCGTCGGCTCTGCCCTCTCCACGTTCGCCTCTCCCAGCGGACCGGATGTTCGTGATGTTGTTGCCCGCGCTGCGGTCGACAACATTGTGTATGTCACGAGTGCAGACAAGCATTGGTACGTGGACGGTCTGTATCTGTGGTCGAGTTTTTACTGACCGTCTTGACCAGCATGATCATGCCCCGTGATCCGCATACCGACATCGGCGACAGCGAACATCCCGGAGGCATGAAGACCTACTGCACGCCCCACGGGCGTTATGATAGCAAGCAGGGCCAGCTTCCTGCCGATTTCTGGTCCAACATCGCTTTCAAGACCGGCAATGGGAAGAACGGTGGGCGCTACGCCCAGGGTAAGTAATTAGTTACATCAAATGCAATGAGCGTGCACTGACAAGACTCCTTTCCTTCAGTTACCGGCTGCATCAGGCCGAGTCACCTCACCCGTTTGAACCCTGATGATGGTGGAGGCCAGTACGACTCCAGTGGCGGTGACGGCGGTCAGGGAAACCCCCAGGGTTCCGTCTGCCTCGGGTTTGTTTGTCTTAGTTCGATAACCACGGTCTCCATACTGACGCGCACTAATAGATACAACCACTATGTTGAGCTCGTCGAACCTTCTGGCAACCGTGCATGCATCAAGTGCTGTGACGATGCTGCTGATTGCCCCACCAACAAGGGTATGTGGTCCCTCGAGACCGTCTGCATCGCCAAACTTACGCGTCCCATTGCAGATACTCAAGGCTGCCCGGCGGTCATTCATGGCAACTACTTCGACTGCGATTGATCATACTTAATGACCTGATGGACTTTGTTACGAACTTTGACGCGGACCTTTTCATGCGACGTGCTGTTTGATACCTTTCGAACTTTTTCCGTCGTTGTGTTTAGGCGGTAACGACTACATAATACGGACCCACTACTAAATACTTTACTTAATTCCGAACGCTGGTGATTGTGATTTATATAATCTGCACCGATTGCCCTTCATACCCAGACCACTTCCCCAACCCGTCGTTGACGTCCAACGTGCGAGTCTCGTAGAAGATGTGAGCGGTGGGTTTCACGACGTCCCATCTCTTGATCTTGCCTGCCTCGTCTCTTTCGAGCTGCGTGCCCCAGATGCTGACCTTGTTCGCCTTGGAATTGCGCGAAGCGACGGCGCATCCACAGATTTTGCATCGGAAGCGCGTCTTCCACGGCTTGGTAGGGTTTACGAAGGAGTCTAAGTGGTTCTCGTGCGGCTCGGCATGCGTCCAGGTAAAGGTTGGTGTGCTGAAGTGGATTGTGGCTATGAAAGGGCAGGCTAAGCGGCACTGTGTCAATTACACGGTGTATCTCTTCGCCGACTCCGCATACCGTTGAGCCGCTGGCACTGGGTGCAGTGACAGTATGCACGCATGACCGGCGGGGCCGATAGGGCGTAAGATACTGCACCGCAAAAACAGCCACCTCTCAGAGGGTCTTCTGGAGAGATTGGGGTGGACATGGTGGGGGTTGGTGAACAACGTCGTTGGCGTCAGATATGGATTCCTGGACTCTCATGAGGCTCGTGATTCGGTCTTCGGGCCTCCGCATTGCTGGAGGGCGCCGTGGTATATTCGCCCATGGAGCTGACATCGTTGGCGGTGGCCAGCCTCACAGTGGAAAAATGCCAGTGTGCAATCCTGGCCTCATGCTGTTGCATCACCGACGGCCAGCTGTCCAGTGAGGACGTCGAGGTTTGGAGAGTTTCTGGCCAAGGCCGGGACAGGTCTCCAGCTGAAATTACGTCAGCAACGTTGCCGGCCGACAACTCCCGTATTGCCCGTGTTGAGCCAACTCACGCCTACCACAAATCATCCTCTTACCCTTCCCCGGTATGTTCTCTAGCTGCTGCTATCTGTCACTATGTGGACTCACCAGGCCATGCCGCTATGACATTACATCGCGTTTTTAGCCGCATTCATTGCTCTCGACCTTCCTTTTGACCGGTCGATAGAAAAGGGCAATACGATATGGCCTCCTCTACTGTTAACGTGCGTGTGCACATGACATCTCCTCTCGACGCTTAGGCTGTAAGTAGGCTGATTTGTGCTGGCCCTGTTCAGGTTGTCCGGTGGACCGCTCTCCTGTCTGGCGTCTTCTACGGCATCGCCCACCGTCGGACATTACAAAAAGCACACGATGAGGACAAGACGCGTCATGCCGTGCACGAGCGGGAGACTCTGATCGCGCAGGCGAAGGAGGCGTGGAAGAAGAAGCAGGAGGGTGGCAAGGATGGTGGTGAGTGTTTGCTTTCTTACTTTCTGGCCCTCCCTTCCGGTTCATTCGTGGTCACGGTTGGATTCGGGAGGCGGCGTCGCTTTGCGCGTACGCCACACAGGACTCCTGTCCGCTAGGTTGTCCTTCGCCTCGTTCGATAGTCCCATGCGTGCGGAGTGTCACTCGGCCCCTTGATTTGTCGTTCCCTGCGAAGCCCCTCTGCTTCTGTGCTACTTGCATGCTGACTGCTCTCCTCTTCGCCAGTCGTGACCGACCCTGAAGATCCTCGATTCGACCTCGAGAAGCTCATTGCCAAATGGGAGTCTGAGTCGAAGTAGTCGCGTGTCACCCTCCGCACTTCACCATATTAATATAGAACATTCTTGAGGACTGGCATACACTCGGTGCTCTAGTATTAATACCATCCACTTACACCTCCTGTGGTCTACTCGCGCTGTTCTGCATCTTAGTTGGGTGCACTGGAGATTATGGATTTATGTCGACTGTGCAAACCTTGTGATTTTTGGGAGGTGCCGTTCGTGAGAAAGGAAATTAGCGCCGAACGCGCTTGACGCGTCGACTTCATCATCGCGTCGGACGGACTTGCTTCCCTCCCTCATCTTGTACACAGAGCCCTACCCTTGCTCGGTGCCTAAACCCCACTTCCACCATCTCTTCTATTGAAACGCAATCATGAAACCCACCGTCGTAGATGACGAGGACTTTGAGGATGCCGAGGAGGAGAATAAACTTATCAATGAAGTATGTATGCTGCAATCAGGCGTATTGGTCTTCGGTCTGAACATTGTGATTGCATCTAGGAATATAAAACATGGTGAGCATTCTATTCACCCTCTGCTATGTGCTGATACCTACTGTATTCGCGTTTTCTAGGAAAAAGAACGCGCCTTACCTGTACGACATGGTGATCACCCACGCACTTGACTGGCCAAGTCTCACCTGCCAATGGTTCCCCGACAAAGAATCGTGCGCACTCCATTTCCGTGTTCCTTACCAGTTCCTTATTACAATATATCGTAGACCTGCCAACAAGCCATACACTACGCACCGACTGCTGCTCGGCACCCACACTTCGGGCCAAGCGCAAGACTATCTCCAGATTGCCACCGTCAACATCCCCAAGCGCGAGGGCCCCGGTGCCGACACGCTCGACCGCAGCAACTACGACGACGACCGTGGCGAGCTCGGAGGCCACACCATCCCGCCGCAGCCGCGCATCCAGATCATTCAGCGCATCAACCATGCCGGCGAAGTCAACCGCGCGCGCTACATGCCCCAGAACCCCGACTTGATTGCTACGAAGTCTGTCTCTGGAGAGGTGTACGTCTTTGATCGGACGAAGCATTCAAGTGAGCCAGAGCGCGGTGGCGTCTGTAAGCCGGATATCAGACTTGTGGGGCAGACGAAGGAGGGGTGAGTTCTCCTTGTTCTCTGAGTCGTATCAGAGTTGGACTGACATCGGACAGATTCGGTCTGGCATGGAATCCCAACAAGGCAGGCCATATTCTTGGTGCTTCGGAAGATAAGACCATTTGTCATTGGTATGCTCCTACCTAATCCACATCGTTAGCCTCGCTGACCCGTGTTCTCCTAGGGACATCAATGCCTACAACAAGGCGAACCCGTCCGTCGAGCCACTGAATGTCTTCGACGAGCATAGCTCCGTTGTGGGAGTACGTCACTGTCACTTTGCTAGACCACTTAAAGCTCTGCTTACCTGTTTCAGGATGTGGACTGGCACGCGACAAAGGAGAATGTGTTTGCCAGCGTTGGCGACGACTGCATGCTCAAATTGTGAGTTCCTTATACACGAGGGAAGTACAGTGATATTAAATTCGTTGCAGGTGGGATACACGGCAAAGACAGTCTACATCGTCCGTCAAGGCGCACGAGCAAGAGATTCTCGCAGTCGCATTCAACCCCGCAACCGAACACCTGCTACTCACAGGTAGTGCCGATAGGGTCAGTCCATGCCTCCACGCCCGCCGTTTTGTGCTAACCGATCGCTGCAGACCGTCGTGTTGCACGACATCCGAACACCGGGCAAACGCCTGCATACATTCGAATCCCACGTTGACGAGGTCCTTCACCTCGCCTGGTCGCCCAACAACGCGACAGTCTTCGCTTCTGCGTCGAGTGATCGACGCATTAACATCTGGGATTTGGCCCAGATCGGACAGGAGCAGACGCCAGACGACCAGGAAGACGGTCCTCCGGAGCTGATGTTCATTCACGGTGGTACGTTATCCACTATGCACTGTCACAGCGTGCGGGTGCTTACGTCTTCTCAGGCCACACGGCACGTCCTACTGACTTCTGCTGGGCGCCGGGAGAGAGCGAGGTGTGGACTGCCGTCAGCACGTCGGAGGACAACGTTGTGATGGTGTGGCAGCCCACGATGCGGGTCTGGGCGATGGACGCCGTGGCAGTGGATGAGAAGGAGCTGGAGAACGATGCGATGGAGGGCGTTGAGAGTACGAATGCGCAAGCGGGCCCTTCGAGGGGGCGCAGCGCTGCGGGAAGCGGGACGCAGAGTATGAGTATGAGCGCAAGCGTGAGTGTCTCCGGCGGAGACGTGGAAGAGACCTGAGAAGGAGAGCGAGGCTTCTTGCGTTGATTAGTGGACGGTGGATGCGAATAAATATCCAGAGTGAGTGATGGGATAATGTACAGTTTTGAACCCGGATGCACTCCTATACACCGGATGCAACGAGCAAGATAAGATCAAGCAGCCACGCAGCTCCTCTGTGGCTGTTTTACAGGAACAGCAATCGCACGATCTCGAAGACAACTGCGCGGAAGAGTGTGAGATATGCAGCTGTGCAGAAGTAAAGACTGCGCACCTCCTCCGACCACGACGAACAGGATAAGACCAAGTGCCCAGAGGCCTACTGGCGACTGTTTTGCCAACTTCTCCTTCCGCGAGGGGTTGACGGGGTTTTTGCCCGCGCGAGCCTTATTAGCGAACTGGCTGTTCCTAAGGCGTATTTCGTGTTCGGTAGGCTAGGGACAGTCAGCACGCGCGAAAAACAGCCAGGAAGCGCCGCTGCTCACCATGGTGGGTTATGCTCGTGCGGAAATAAAGAATGACAGACAGCGGATGGGCCGATATAAGAGAGGAATGAATATGCTATATGGACGTGGCAGGATGCGGGTTCGCCACGCTAGCCGTTTGTTTGGCGCTATGTACCAACGCCTTCCCGTTTCTAACTTGAACACGCGCACACTGACTAGGACTCTCCGGACCCGCAATCTCAGATCACCCCGCATGGCCAAGGGCAAAAAAGCTTCGCTCAAGACTGCGCTCTCGTCCCAGCAGGCCAGGCTCAAGAAGAAACAGGAAATCAAACATGCCGAGCAGGTAGCGGAGCAGAAGGGCAAAAAGACGAAGGGCAAGGAGAGGGCCGTGCCTCTGCGCTCGACTATTCCGTTTGGCCCGACGCATAGAATCCTGCTGGTCGGAGAGGGAAACTTTTCGTTTGCGCATGCTCTGATCGTGTCGCCCCCACCAACACTGGAACATCTACCCCCACAGAGTGTATATGCGACAGCCTACGACTCTGAGGACGAATGCTTCTCCAAGTACCCGGACGCGGAAGAGACCGTGCGGGTTCTGCGAGAAAAGGGTGTACATGTCCTCTTCAGTGTCGATGCTACGGCATTGCAGAAAACTACGGTTCTCAAGGGCAAGACATTCGACCGAATAATGTGGAATTTCCCCCATGCAGGTGAGTTAACCTTGCATCTTCTTGTAGAAGACCTGACAGGAACAAGTACTCGCAAGGAAAGGGCATCACTGACCAGGACAGAAATATTCTGTCAAATCAAGTGCTGATCTTGGGCTTCTTGCGTTCTGCTGCGGGCTACCTGGAGACGGGATCTGTTCCGGACACCGCGCCTTCGCGGAAGAAGAAGCGAAAAGTGGAAGATGAAGATGAGGACGAGAGGAAGAGTGATGTCGAGGATTTCTCGGCAGAAAACATGGCCACTCGAGGAACCATCTTGATCACGCTGCGAAACGTCGTCCCATATACGCAATGGTAAGAGATGCTCTGATGTAGTCCTTGCGAAGCTGATATATCGTGGTTGTTCAGGGACTTACCACGGCTGGCGAAAAACCCACCTGCGCCCCAGTCGGCACACGATGCAGTAAATCCCCGCTTCACACTGCTCAGGTCCTTTGTTTTCCTAAGGAGCGACTGGAAGGGTTACGAGCACCGTATGACCAAAGGAGAGCGAGCACATGGGCAGGGCAAGACAGGCGAGGGCGGAGAGGACCGTACTTGGGAGTTCTGCCTCAAAGACATAAAAGAGACAGAATAGAGAGCTTGAAGCACATATTGTATACTGAGTGAAGGGTCGTGGTCAGTCTGAGTCTAAGAGAGCCAGGGCGCCGGGGCAGAACGCGTCGCAGCCAAAGACGAAGACGACGCGCCGGGGCGGACTTCCAATTTTTCTGCCTTCAATGCTGTCTGTACGCCCACCCACAGCGAGCTGCTCAGCAGCCCTCAGGCAGCAGGCCCGCTCCTATGTCGTCTCTGTCAAGCCCCCCAAGGTCTACTCCCACAAACCTGTTCCCCGAGTATACTCGGAGAAGAAGACGTTCCGGTACAACCAGTACCTGCGTCTCTTCGAGACCAGCAAGGACTCCCCCCTCATCTTCCTCCAGCACAAACACTTCTCCGTGTCCAACCTCATCAAGCTCCGGAAGGCGATCATGAAGGCGGCTGCGCGCCACGTCACCCCGCCCCCGTCGCTAGCCAAACCGGGCCCCACCCCCCTTCCAGCGGACATCCCAGGCCTGCCGACGCTCAGCATCATCCGCACCTCCATCTTCGGTGTCGCCCTGCGTGACTACGCACCTCTGGATACAAAGACAAGCGACGATATCTCGCAGACAGTCGACGGCGGCCTTGCAGTGCTGACCTTCCCGGCGCTGAACCCGCCCCAGCTCAATGCGATCCTGCGCACGCTGGACCGCACCATCCCGAAGAGGAAGCCCCCAACCCCCGAGGAGCTGCGTGCAAAGGAGCTGGAGAAGAACGCAGACCCGGCCAACCCCGGCCGACGCCCCAAGCGCACGCGCCCCAGTGCTGGACCCGGAGCTGTCGCTCATGGGCGCGCTGATCGAGGGGAGGGTGTTCAAGGCGGACGGAGTTGCTGAGGTGGCGAAGCTGCCGACACTGGACACGCTCAGGGCGCAGATTGTGGGGTTGCTGAGGCAGCCCGGCGACGCAGCTTGCGGCCGTGCTCAGTGAGGCGAGTGGAGGGAAGCTGGCGAGGACTTTGGAAGGGCTGAAGAAGGGATTGGAGGAGGAGCAGGGGGAGCAGCCGAGTGCACCATAATGTGTGCTGCTGCATTACATCCTATTCCTTTTCGCCATACTACACGCTCATTTCTCTTTAATGCATCTGGTCTAATCCATGGTAGGATGCGAACGAGTATACCAGTGAATATTAATATGAGCAAGGTATGACTGTACGGGTTTGGTACAAGCTCATGTCTTTCTTCGCGGTGAGCATACCGTATCGAAAGCATCCGTTATATGAACACCTGCGAGGTGTAGCTGAAGACTTGATTTATGTAAACTGAGCTTTCTGGCTTTTGTATGCACTTTGCACTTGCCTCCGAGGGGAGACGGAGGACTCGGAGCAGCAACGGAACGGAGGCGGAGTTCAAAAGCCACGTGGCGGAGATTCAAACGGCCGGCGCCAAGGCGGCCGAGCGAGCAAGTTGCTCTGCCACCCCGACGGTCTTGTAAGGGAGAGAGGACTGTCGCTGCAAGACAACGCAGAGCACCACTTTACCCGCAACCATGTGTGTTTCCTAGTCAATGAACCGCTGAACCAATGCTGAAAAGCGAACGATTTAGGGATGACGACGACTTCCTCTACGGCGGCTCGGCAGAGCCAGAGACTATCCCAGCGCCCGCCCCCGCGGCTGCGCCTCAAGAGCAGCCAATGGAGACGATAGAGACGGAACTCGGTGAGAAGTCGTTTGCTACCCGCACGCCAGAGCCTGGCGTTTGTACATTTGCCTTTGGCGCGTTGTATTTTACACATCCGTCGGGAATATTAGCAACACATTGCTCACACTTGTCCTGGTGCGATTGTGTTTAGTCCCGGAGTGAGTCGCCTCTTTCAAGCTTTGCTGGATACTTCTGACCATTGAGTTGTGTGCTAGGATACCATTCGGAAAACACGAACCTTCGAGTGAACCAATAACACCGCTCACCCCACTTGCTGTCAAGGACGAGCCGAGCGCTAGGAATGGGACGCCTTTGGACGTCAAAGAAGAGGTACACGAAAATGGGACGGTCAGTGCCGAAGCTGAAGCTGAAGGCGAAGGAGAGGAGGAAGAGGAAAATGGGGATGAAAGCGAGGAAGAAGACGTGAGTACCAATGGTTCTTTTGCACCTTGCAGGTTCTGACTAGCTGGCCAGGATATCGAGTTCATCATGGAGCCACCAACGCGCTCACTTGACTTGCGGTACGTCTCACTTTCTAATATTGCTCGTGAGGCGTTTGACATGGCTCCTAGACCGACGAGACCAGTGCAACCGCGCAACACAAGCACGACGTATACGCCGACAAAACGTTCGTATCGCACACGTCCCTTCCAGCGAAGTGTGGCTGACGTTTCATTTAGCTGCGCCACCGCCTTCCCTCACCACCGAATACACCCCCCGCGAGCGCGGCGGAGTCCCCAAACCTTCCGACACGCCTCAGCCCTCCCTCCCACCTCCATCCGCTCCATCCTCCTCCCAGCCTCCAAATGCCAGTCCCAGTGCCGAGCCCTCCCAACCCCCCGACCAGCAAACACAGACCAAATTTGAGGACGGACCGGACCCCCAACACACTCCCGCCCGTCACTGCCCCGCCCGGCCACCCCTCGATAAACCTAGACGCGCCTGGCACCCTCGATGGGCGCTCCATACTCGAGGTCGACCTGGCGAATATGGCAGACAAGATGTGGAGGCGGCCTGGTGCTGATATCAGCGACTGGTTCAACTATGGGTTCGACGAGATCAGCTGGGAGGCATATTGCTACCGGAGGCGGGAAGTCGGGGATCTGGCGAACGTGCTGAAGGCGAACGTCTTGGTGCGCACTCCTCTCACATTTTACATTTGCTGAACAGCGGGGCTGACGTTGAGGTTTCAGAACTTCGCCGGCATGCCTGAAGACCAGCTCACACAGCTGCCGCCCGAGATCCGCACGATGGTGCTGACAGGCGCGACCGCGATGATGTCGAGCGGCGGCGGCGGGCAGATGATGGCGGGCATGAACGTCAACGCGATGATGGGCCCGGGCGACATGAGCATGCAGCCGATGATGGGGTCCATGATGGTCGGCATGGGCGGGGACATGGGCATGGACGGCGCGGGCCCACAGGGCGTGGGCGTGGGCGTCGGGGTCGGCGTGCAGCAGAACGCGCCCCCGGACCAGAACATGGGGCAGAACATGGGCGAGGGTTTCGGGCCGCAGCCGGGGATGGGCATGGGCATGCCGTCGGATTATGGGATGCAGGTGAGCTGGGCCGGACCTATTCGTCCATAGTGCTTGGAGGGCGGGAATTGATCTGTGTTTGTCTGTGTCTGCGTCTGTGCCAGGATCCGAATGCGATGCAGCAGCAGATGTACCCCGNCATGGAGGGCCCCGTCGCGCCTACGCCTGTGCCCGTCGGCGCACAGAACCGTGGGGCGGGGACGCCGAATTCTTACCGGGGGCGCGGTATGGGCCCTGGGATGGGTCCAGGTATGGGCATGCGTGGTGGTCGCGGCGGGTTTGCTGGACGGGGACGAGGTATGTAGACGTCGAAACGTCGACGTGGTGTGGGGCGTTTCGTTGCTGACGAACATATGGCAGGTCACCCCATTGCGCCGGTGCGCCCAGCGTCGCCGCTGCCGCCCAACGTGCCGACTGGGCCGCGGAACCAAAACAAGTACAAGGACCGCGACAACAACGCGCCTGCCGTCGAGGGGCTTGATTATGGAGGTGGTGGCGGGGGCCAAGACCGGGGCAGCAGCACTCCCTTGGCCGACTTTGACGATCGCGGTGGTCGGTGAGTACATCTGGTGTACTCGAGTATACGATAGCGATCATAATATTCATGTATGTTTTGCGCCTCTAGCAAGCGAAGGGACCGTTCGCCGGGAGACGACAGGCGTGAGTCGAAGCGCCGTTGACGCTGATGCTTACTGTACGACCGTAGCCCCGTGTATCATTCTATATCGCTCGTATTATACTTTTTTGCTTTCCAGGGCTTCTACCACATGTCTTCTGAGATGTCCGAGACAATCAAGACTGTGATTCACAACAAGAGCCATTACAGATAGTGTATAAGTACAGAAATACCAATAAATGCAGGAGCCAGACACCAGACACGAGACCCTGTCGCAAGGGCATATACAAAACACGTCCTGGGCATCGTCTACGCCGTCGTCGATGCAGTGGCAGCACGCGCACCAGAGCGAGCACCCCCGCCCGACCTGCGCTTGCCACCCCTCGCGCTGCGCTTGTTCTTCTTCTTCAAGCAAGCCTCGCAGTACCAAGTATCGCCGGGCGGTGTCTCGAGCTGGAGACAGCCCACGTGGAACTGCAATCGGGGCACGTGACATGAGGTGAGATAAAGCCAAATGCGGGGAGAATCGACGCACCCATTCGCGCTCGCAGCCGGGCATGTCGCATGCGATCATCTCGCCGTAGCTCGGCATGTTGCACCAGCAGTACCGTTTCCCATCGTCGCCTTCGCCGTCGAGCTCGCCTGGTTCACCCGCATCTGTCGTCGCGCCCCCNTCGATGCCGGGGCCTACAAGCGCCGTCGCGGGTGGCACTACGCTCCGCGCGACAGGCATACCTGGGCCTTCGAGCATCGCATGCGTGGGGCCGGCCCAGCCAGGGCCTGCGACGGGCGGGACGCTCGAGGCTGAGAAGGTGGCGTTGGCCGAGGGCAGTGA
>SEOQ01000176.1:0-40475 GCA_004679275.1 Dentipellis fragilis
ATGAACTCCGTTATCTTTTTCTTTTTCTCGAGCGCGGTATCGACACATCGTTTTCCGTGCGAAGGCACGGGTCATCGGCTAGTATGTTACAATAAATATGTCATTTATGTCTTACACCCACCTGTGTTCAGTTCACGGACATTTGAAACAATACCAAACTCAAAATTGTCGTTATTCATCCATGTCACTGCCATACCCATCTCCCAGTCCCACAAGACTCTTCGCAGCTGCACCACCATCTCCTGTCTTCTCCACTTCAGCGGGATTTACGGCTGCTTTCTTCTTCCCGATCTTCACCCCTTTCAACGCCGAACCCGCACCCGCCGGCTTCCTCGCCGCTCCCGATGACTTGCCAAACCCAAGTGCCATCGCGTCGTCCAACGATTGAGCCTGCGACACCGCCAGACGCTTAGGCGCGAGCGGAAGCTTCGAGCGACCCCGACCCCGATCCTTGCTAGCATCAGGGACTCTAGGCGAATTGGTTGAGGGTCGCGCCAGTGGCGTAGCATGCGCAGCCGTGGATATTGCTTGGACCTGCGCCGAGGGTTTAACGGGGAGGGACGGGTGTGTCGGCAGCGAGGACGTAGAGGCTGCCGGGGCAGCTGGGGCGCGTAGGCGAGCTCGAGCGCGACTCGCGGGCCTTGTCTTGTTCGATCTGGCGGAGCTTAGCTTCCATGATCGCGATCTTGTCCTTCGTCCTCGTCTTCATCCTGCATAACGTTATAGCCATAAGCAACCGCAGCTGTAACTCAGGGAACCTTCTACGTACCCGCTTTTCAGAAGACTGAGTGCAGTAGGCCGTCCGGCCTCGTTCACGGAGCGCCTGTACGTAGAGGTCGACCCGGCTGCATCGAGTGGCGCTTGGTGCGCATGTGTGACTACCAGCCGGCGACCGCGTAGGAGCTTGTTGTGTGCGACGCTGAGTGCTCGCTCTGCGTCCTGGAAGCAAACAAAAACGAGGAATCAGTCATACCGAGTCGACAACGCTGCGCGCGAGTCTAGCTGATCCCCCGGGCCTGTGCATCGCGTCGGTGACAAGAAGTGCGCAGATAGCGACATGAGATGGCGTTGTGACGCGGGGTTGGACGCATGCACATAAGAAGGACCCGGGGTGAGCATGCGCACTTGTGGCAGGAGGAGCAGAGGGACTTACGACGGCTTCGGCAAACTCGACGAACGCGTATCCACGCGGTTTTCCCTTCAGCGGGCCGGACTTGTGGAACAGGTAATCCAGATGGGAGAGCTTTCCGAATTTCGAGAACAGTTGGATGAGAGTATACCTGTGGTGGTACCAGTGACGATCAGCTGCGTTTGTCAAATGGAAAGCAGTTCACGACGCACTCGTCGACGGATGGGTGCAGGTTGCCTACATATAGGCGATCTTTGAGCACTTGTCGTGATTGGGATGCAGGCGTGGACGTTGAAGTTGAAGCAACGGGTGGAACGGATGTCGTTGCGGGATACGACAGGTGCGAAGATGTCGACGGAGTGCCTTCAACCATAGATGTGCTAGGGCTTTGGTTACTTGGAGACAACGATATGGACGTTGCCACTAAATTACAGCGGTGTGGAATAGCGTTGTGTGGTCGGGTAAGGAGGAGGAGGGAAGGAAAAATGTACCATGAGAGTGCAGGAGATCTCCCTGGTTGGGAGTTGAACCCGGTTCTCACGGTCGACAAGTGAACTAATCCGATAGACCATCGGCAATGAAAGGAAAATACGACAAATTCTACATCGTATTATTCGAAGCAGCACGCAGCGCCCAAATTTCAAGTTATGAACGCCGCGACCAGTTTACAAGAGATGCATTTCATCGAGAAGGTCCTACAACCTAATCAGAATACATCAATCATCGCCATTAGGCTTGTCAGACTCAGATCGCAGAGAGGCGGGAAATTCTGAAGCTAAGATCTCCTTCAACTCCTTCGCAACGCTCTCACTGACGTCCTTCCAAACTATCACCTCCCCATCTGTTCCTATCTCCCTCTCCGTGAACTCGTCTATCGGCACGATATCGAAGCGATCTCCCGCCCATACACCACGATGCAAGTCTCCGGTATACGCCATTGAAGTGCCAACGCCTGGTCCGAGGCTATGCCTCGCAATTACAGTGCCTAGTCCATGACCAATTGGCCACACCGCATTCTCGCAATCGACTCTCTTGTTTCGCTAGAGGACGATCGCAACAACCTGCGGAAGATCGCTGACAGGATGTTTGATCGGCTCCTTCAAGCCATCCTTCTTCTCAGGCTCTGGCGAAGTGGCAAACTCGTTATTCTCTGATGCCAAGTCGACGCACAGCAGTGCGCTCGTGAAAGTACAGTCGCCCCCTAGCGGTATTTCGAGCAGTTTAAAAGGATGGAGCGCGAGCCTCGTTTCTGGCAAGCTGGCCCTTCCACTTCCTCTTCGCACCATTCTTTTATCGCCCACTTTATCACCTTTCATCACCGCTTGAAGCGTTACTTTTTATCATCACCTACACCATCATGCCCCGCAATACTTCGCATTCGTTCCGCGTCCTCTTTGGCTCCATCGTCTGCTCACTGCTCGCAGTGAACGTCGCCGCCGCCCCCACACTCAACAGCCGGAGCGACTCGTTCGCTACAAGGTAAGCTGTCCAGATGTCTACATCAGCGGCCAAGAATGTATACTCACGACAACGAGCAGCAACTTCACATCACTCGTCGCCCGGGCACCCGCCCCTATCTCCCTCCCGCTCATTATCATCGATCAGGACACCAGCTACGTCGCTTCGATCGCCATGGGCGCCAGCGGCAAGACGTTCAACGTAATCGTAGATACCGGCACCCCAGTGTTCTGGTTGCTGTCCGAGACCTCCGAGCAACTGGTACGTGTGTACAGACATCCGTCCGCTTGTTCCCAACTAACGGAGGGATATGCACGGGCACGACAGGGACAACACAATGGCATAGGCCCGACGTCGTCGTCCACCTTTGACGCAGGGGACAAGGCCAACGAAGGGGACGAGGCCAACGAGTGGGGGTTCACGTACATGGAGGGGTCGACGGCGGTGGGGTTCGCCGCTCATGACAAGTTGACTATCGGCGGCGTTTCTCTGGATGACATGCCATTCGGTGTCGCCGAGACCATCACCGGCGAGTTAGTCAAAGCATTCGAGGACGGGATCATGGGCTTCGCTCCCAGAGTGAGTCGCCCGACAATGTCTCCCCAGATATACGTGTGATGTTCATTCGCTTTGTGGCCTTGCAGACACAATCCGCCTCAAAATGGCCCACACCCCTCGAGGCCTTCGCCGAGAAGTTGCTCATCCCCGCCATGATCTCCGGCTGGCGCCTCTCGCGGCTCGCAGACGGCGGGCACGGCGGCGAGGTCATGCTCGGCGGGGACGAACCCGGCCAAGTTCGATGAGAGCACGCTCGTCGAAGTCGACAACTTTGACGCGACGGGGAATTACTGGATGGTCAGCGTGAGCACGGTCAAGATCGACGGCGAGGCAGTCATCTCGACTGAGCTCAAGGCGGTGGTGGACACGGGCACGTCGGACATCAGGGCGAACCCGGCCATCGTGAAGAAACTGCTCGCGAAGATTCCGGGTGTGCAGCAAATCGCTGCCGGGAGCGATGAGGAGGGCAGCCAGGAGGGCACGGGCGGTGATTTTCTGCTCCCGTGCGACACGGAGTCGAAGCTGGCGTTTACGATCGGCGGCAAGGACTGGGATGTCGACCCGCGCGATCTCGCTCTGCCAGACGAGCGGCTGGAGGACAACATGTGCTTTTCACAAATCTTTGGCGACCCGAGCTTCGGAGAAGACACGATTTTGCTCGGCGCGACATTTTTGAAGAACGTGTATCTGTCGCTGAACCTGGAAACGAAAAAGATTGGGTTCGCGAAGCCGAAGTGAGGGGTAGATGGTAGATGGATAGGATGTAGGTTAACTTTACGAGTTCATGCCGGATGTAACGTACGCGTTCAGGTGTTTTGAAAGGAGGACAATCATGTTTGGGCACCCTTTGAGTAACGGATTCGAGGTATTCAGCGCAGAAATAGGCGCTTGATTTTACGCCACGTTTGCTTTCTTTTTCGCAACTTCACCAGTCTACAGGACAGCAGGGATTTTGCTTCCGCCCAAGTCAACGTTATCAACTACAGTTGTTTAGAGATCAATAGACCACACGAAAATTCTTTTGCATAGTCGCGTATCAGGAGGGCTCGGGGAGTTCCGTGCTCCGCCTACTGGCTTTTGCGGCCGGCATTGGCGGACACGCACGGCGGCATTGACAGCTTCAGTCAGGGCATGAATTCGACTGTATCTGTCGAATTCTGTGGTCAGAAAAGCACAATGTGAGCCACAATTTCAACTTACCCTTGTCTGAGACATGCCCTAGGACATCCATAGCTGCAGGATGAAGCACAGGGCCACAACGAAGGGGCCCACTCTGGACAATAGGCCACAATGAGATTATCGCGACATCGGTGGACGCGTATCCGAGGTCACTTGCAAAAGCGTGCCCACCGGTGGACCAAATACAAGTGCTAGGATCCGAAGATCAGCAAATTCGAGAGTGCGCGGCAAACTCCAGGTCAACTTGACCATATCTCCATTCCTCCTTCGGCGGCGCCATGTCCACAGGAAGTCGGCTGTATCGCACAAACTCGTGGAGAGATTGCGAAGAACCAGTGAGGTGTTGTCGAATGTTTCCACCGGGACGCAATCGTCGGGTGACAGCTTGTAATAGTATTCAAGCCCAAGCCACCTGCGTTGCTGAGAGTACATGTTCAAGCTCATTCTGAGCCTGCCCTTCAGAAGATCTGTGCCGAGGCGAGTTCGTCCCGGCTCCTGACAGTGGGAGCTGTTGCGATAGGGATGCCTGCGAAAGCAGTCACTGATGAACTCCCACATATCCCAATTCTCGGGATCATCTTCGTCGGTGTAGTCGTCTAGGTCAAGCAGGTGACCGTGGATTTCTAGGTAGCCCTCATGGCAGTCGTCGATAAACCCCGGCGGAAGATCTGGAAGCTCCGTATATTGTCCGAGGCAAATAAGACGGTCGCCAGCCCACAGATACGACTTGAGGAAGGAAACGACGGCGCGTTTGATATGAGGGCGCGCGAGGTTCCAATACCGCCGTGCGGTGAGTGCGAGACGTAGAAGCTCCAAGTAGTCCGAGTCGCCGAGGTGCTCGAAGATGATGCCGACCATTTCGTTCGGCAGGCCATCGAGCCCCTTGGGCTGTAACCTATCCATATGATAGCGCGTCAATCTGCAGACTTGCTTGGTTGCAGGGCAAGAGTACTCACGGGGATGGAGAAGACGGAGGGGGTTTAAAATACGGCAGCATCTTGATTTGTGGCATGCGACCCAAACCACGCTTGGAAAGTGTCGCCTCGAAGAAACCTTCACCCAGTTTGCCAACTTCCACCTTCTGGTGCTTGTTGAGGTTGAGAACAAGCCAATCCTGGCCCATGATGAGGAGAAGAACTTGATGGAAGGAGAGGATGAACTTCAATGAAGAGCCTAATGTCACAGCGTTATTCTATACGGGGAGCTCGGAGTCGAGCGACGTGTTTGAGACTCGCGATCCTGAGGGACGGAGGGAGAAGATGGATCAAATAGAGGCGGAGACGATATTCGCTGCGATGCCGCTGTGGCAGCCTCCCGAAACTGGCAATTGCACCGCGAGTGCCGGAGTCAGCCGGACCGGCCGCCGCCGCCGCCACACGTCGTTCTTCAACCTGACCTTACCTGGTCAAGAATCGTTTCTCGGAAACAATGTCTATCAACAGTACAAGATCACGGTTTACAGGGATGATATCAAAGTAAGGAGTCCCCGACCCACAAGTACTGTGCCGTGCCATTCTCCAACTGTCGCCGTTACAGCGTCGGGATCGGAGAAACGGCAAATTTGGCAGTGCACTCCTAACTCCAGATCGACTTGGCCGCATGGTCATTCCTCCTTCGGCACCATGTCCACAGGAAGCTGACTAAATCGCATATATTTGTGCTTTGAGAGGTTCGATCATATTATCCAATGATCAAGTTGACAGAGATCCTCCCTCCTCGTCGATGAAATCTGTCAAACGTGACTGAATCTCCCTGCCCACTTCTCCTTCATCCGAGTCCGACATGAATTCTTCAGAAGGTTCTTCGCTTGGTGAGGAATAAGTGTACCAGCTGTCGGTGTCGCTGTCATAATTGTGTTCGTTCAACCACGTTACCCCATGATGCGTCTGTGCGAGCGCAGCATCGCTGAAACTCCACGTTGCGTATATTTGTTCTCGAGGTATGAGGATATCGGGGGAGATGATGATGGGGAGGTCCGGGAAGACACTCAGGGATCCGTCAAGGATCCGAAAAGATTCGAGCCGCGGAAAATCAACGCTGCTGTCCAAGATGTCGGGTTTTGGATCTTCAAATAGATCATCGTGATCGAAGGGAGGAACCCATACATCCATCCACCGCAGTGACTGATGGTGCGACAGATCCAGTCGGTCGCCGGTTGTGTACGTGATATAATGCCCCAGGTTAGGACAGAGATCAATAAATTCCTGGTCGCTAGCGGCATCTTTGAATTGATACCCCGGCGTCAGGTTGTATTGACACCCGAGCCGATGTGACGGTGAAAAAATTGGCATTAAATTCAGATGCAGCCGCCGGAGTGTTTGCCCATATGCTTCCACCAAAGGCATGACAATTTGCCTGACTTCCTGTGCATAGGCTTGCGAATCCAGATGTCCATCTTTCTCAACAACACCAGAAAAGCAGAATGTCAAGCTCTGTAGGGCCGGTAGCGAAAGCCATCTTCCGATTCCGCAAGATTGACCTGTCACTTCCAGAGCGTGGAGTCGAGGGAGCGTAATGGTTTCGGAGGTTGTTTCGGTCATGGAATCCGGCCAGGTGACGGCCAAGGACTCTAGATTGACGCAAATACGGAGAAATTCAGCAAAATTCAGTGTGCTGTGATCCCGACTAGCATCTAAACGAAGCTCAACGATCTGAGCCAATCGGCTCCATTGGGGAAACACCGGCTTTTCGACGGAGACCGGGGGATAGATTGAAAACAAGTCCTGCTCGCTGATCATGAGATGCTTCAAATTGGAGCATAACCCCAATATCTTGTCAAAATATTCGTACATGAGGCGGTTTGATCCTTGCGAATGCCGTGAAATGTCAAAAGTCATAGACAGACTCCTCACAAACTGGCCTCGATTTCCAGGAGCGGTTGCGAGGGTGTGATAGAGAAGTGGAAAATCGAGAGCAGAGGTCAAGATAGCTTTACGATAGAGGATCTCCGTTGCTGGGGCATGCCAGGACTTGCACACCAGTGCCAAAGATTTTGCTGTGCGCAGATAAGGCCGCCAACATAGTCCGGTGCCCACCTGAGGTTGGTGTTCCACAATATTCCAGGCTGGCTCGCAGCGAGCTCGAAGATATGGATTAATATCTCCATCATAAGACGGGAGAAAACAGGGGGTTCTGGTCGACTCGGATGCTTGAGTACACACATTGAATCAGGTTCTAGGAAGCGTCCAACAAGCTAGATGGACGCACCTTGGCACCCTGAAACCCTGTACAGTGGCAGCTCACCGCCGCTGGCACGTTTTCCTCCGACAGTGGATCTACGTCCGAACCTGATTCCAATTGAAGTCAGTATCGCGCAGGACTGTGATCAGTAAAACAATCATGATACCCACTTTCGGATTGCATGGTTGGATACGAATATTGTACTTGTGCAGATAGCCAAAGAAGACGCAGTGGTCACGGCATCCAAGACGGCCGTGGAGGAGGAGGAAAAAGGGTCCTCCCTGGCGGGGAGTCGAACCCCGCTCTCGCGCGTGACAGGCGCGTGTACTGATCCGATATACTACCAGGGATTGAAATTTGTATTTATCCTATATTTATGGTCCTCTGGTGCTCAGTATAGTCCGGAAAACAAGGCGACGCTTCGTAAGTTGTTCATTAACTCGTACCTTACAGTCTCGGTGCTGGAACTACCCCACAGCTCGTGTATCTCGGTGAGTTCCATCTCGAAGGGGTGGTCATGATTCTATGTTACTAATGCTTGCTGCGAAACCCATAGTCATGAGCTCAAACGACCTCTTCTCGTTTCTTGACGATACCCCGCAAGACGACTCAAATGTGCCCACAGAATCGAACGAAAATGACATGCAAGTGGACAGCGGGTCTTCCGTTCCTCCAGAGTCGGTAGCCCCGAAGCGCAAGCTGGAAGCAGAGGCTGTTTTGCGCGCGAACGGCGGAGAAGGAGAAGACGGCACAACTACCGAGGGTCCCTCACCACCGAAGAAGGCGCGCATCGAGGAGACCCCAGCACCTCAGCCGGTGGTGGTCGATGAGTTCGAGACGGAGGCGAAGCGGGAGGTTGCTGCGAGTGCGGGTTTGACGGGTGCTGCAGAGGCGGCTGGGTCGCGTCTGGAATTGAGGCATCAGGTGCGTGAAGTCCAGTCGAACTTTGTGAAAGTTTTAACGCGTATCTACCATAGGTGCGACATCAAGTCGCAGTTCCCCCAGGGTATAACTATATCCCTATATCACAACACGTCCCTCCCGCCAAACCCGCTCTCGAATACAAGTTCACCCTGGATCCGTTCCAGCAGGTGTCCATATATGCTATTCAACGGAACGAGAGTGTGCTCGTATCAGCCCACACTAGTGCCGGAAAGACTGTCGTGGCGGAGTATGCCATTGCCCAGGCGTTGCAGAACAAGCAGAGGGTCATCTACACAAGTCCCATCAAGGTACGTGTGCTTCCTTAGGCGTACTTCTAAATGCTGAATCTAGTATGAAGGCCCTCAGTAATCAGAAGTATCGTGAAATGGAGGCGGAATTCGGCGACGTTGGTCTCATGACGGGAGATGTTACTCGAAATCCTACAGCGTCATGTTTGGTCATGACTACAGAGGTATGGTTTTATCCGCTTTGCGCGGCTAACGAGACTTGGCTCACTTAGCACTTTAGATTCTGCGGTCTATGCTTTATCGCGGCTCTGAAATCATGCGCGAGGTCGCATGGGTCATTTTCGACGAGATCCATTACATGCGCGACAAGGAGCGCGGAGTCGTCTGGGAAGAGACGATTATCTTACTCCCGCATAGCGTGCGCTATGTCTTCCTCTCCGCTACTATCCCAAACGCTATGCAATTCTGCGAGTGGATATGCAAATCACATGAACAGCCCTGTCACGTCGTGTACACCGACTTCCGACCGACGCCCCTTCAGCACTACCTCTTCCCGTCGGGCGGTGAAGGCATATACCTGGTCGTGAACGAGAAGGGGGAGTTCAGGGAGGACAATTTCTCAAAGGCGATGGGAACACTACAGGACAGGATGGGCGAGGACCCTGCGGATTCAAAGAGTGGGAAAGGGAGGAAAGGAAAATCAAGAAAGGGGGGAGACAAGAAAGGTAGGCCGCGACCTTTCCATGAAATCAGAACGAGACTGACGTTTCTCAGGTCCTTCTGATATTTCGAAGATCATCCGCATGATCATGCTCAAGAACTACAACCCCGTCATTGTCTTTGCGTTCAGCAAACGCGAGTGCGAAGCCCTTGCACTTACCCTCTCCAAGTTCGAATTCAATTCCGCAGACGAACAGGTGATGGTAGAGAAGATCTTCAACAACGCCATCGCAAGTCTATCTCCAGACGACCGCGGGCTTCCCCAAATCGCAAATTTACTGCCCTTGCTGAAGCGCGGCATCGGCATCCATCATGGTGGATTACTGCCCATCCTCAAAGAGGTCATCGAGATTCTTTTCCAGGAAGGTCTCATCAAAGTTCTCTTCGCGACGGAGACATTCTCGATTGGTCTCAACATGCCCGCCAAGACTGTCGTCTTCACTGCAGCGCGCAAGTTCGATGGGAGTCAATTCCGCGACCTCTCGTCGGGAGAGTACATCCAGATGTCAGGACGTGCCGGCCGTCGTGGTCTCGATGACCGCGGTGTAGTCATCGTGATGTGCGACGAGAAACTCGAGCCCGCCGCTGCGAAGAACATGATCAAGGGCGAGGCGGACAGGCTGGACTCTGCGTTCCATCTGGGATATAACATGGTGCTGAATCTGATGAAGATCGAAGTGATCAGCCCAGAGTATATGCTAGAACGGTGTTTCTTGCAATTCCAGAGTAGTGCAGGCGTCCCCTTGCTCGAAGATGGTGGGTTCATTTGGCATCTCTATCTTCCACGCAACGCTGATTGTATGCGGTACAGAGCTCAAGAAGGAGGAAGAGCTGAAGGCATCGATCACCATTCCTGACGAAGAACTCGTGTCTGACTACTACGAATACCGCCAACAACTTGACCAGATGAGGGCAGACTTCCGCGACGTGATCACGCACCCCAGCTACAGTCTGCCATTCCTGACTTCCGGACGCCTCGTCAAGGTGAAGTACAAGGATCTCGACTTTGGCTGGGGCGTTATCATCAACTTCCAAAAGCGCCTGCCGCCTAAGGTATGTGCGAGTCAAGTTTCCTGACCGATTTTGGCTGACTTGGAACTGTAGAACAGACCAATGCCGAAAGCTGAAGAGCTTCCGCCTCACGAGCAATACATCGTCGATGTCCTTCTCAACTGTGCCCAAGGCTCCACCGTGCCCAAGGACCGCAATAACGTCACTGCGACTCCTGGCGGCATCATACCTTGTCCAGCAGGCCAGAAGGGCGAACCGCTTGTCATGCCCGTGCTTCTGTCGACCATTGATGGAATCAGTGCTTTGCGCATCCACATACCAAAGGATCTGCGCCCGCTCTCGGCACGCGAGACAGTGTGGAAGACAGTGTTGGAGGTGCACAAGCGTTTACCCGACGGGATCGCCATGCTTGACCCAATCCAGGATATGGATATCAAGGATGACAAGTTCAAAGCACTCGTCAAGGTGTGTAGATCGCCGATTTTGGCTTTCTCTGAGCGAAGCCTGACAATTTTTGTAGAAAATCCAAACGATGGAGCAGAAGATGTTCTCGAGTCCCCTTCACAAGGACCCCCGCCTCCCGCAACTCTATTCATCCTACGCACACAAGCGCGAGATGCAGGACCGCATCCGTGGCCTGAAAAAGCGCATACAAGCAACGCACGATGTGCTGCAGATGGAGGAGCTGAAAGCGCGCAAGCGTGTACTGCGGCGCCTGGGCTTCACTACTGCGGATGACATCGTAGATATGAAGGGCCGTGTCGCTTGTGAGATCAGCACAGGCGACGAGCTCCTGCTTACAGAGCTCATTTTCAATGGTGTCTTCAATCCTTTGACGCCAGAACAATGTGCTGGCCTTCTCAGCTGTTTCGTGTTTACGGAGAAGGTGGGGGCCACCGTACTTCATGTGTCAAGTTTGCCGTTACTAAACCCTACGTGATCTTGCAGAGCGAGCAGCAGACGAAGCTGAAGGAGGAATTGGCTGCACCATTGCGTGTCATGCAGGAAATTGCGCGACGGATCGCGAAGGTCTCGAAGGAATCCAAATTACCCATCAACGAAGAAGACTACGTGTCCTCATTCAAAGTTGAGCTCATGGACGCTGTCGTGCAGTGGTGTCGTGGAGCCTCGTTCTCCGACATCTGCAAGGTACATTGCCTTCTTATCACTTGTCTCCTTTGTAGGAAACTGACGTCGTCGGTTTTGTGTATCAGTTAACGGACCAATTCGAGGGCAGCCTGATCCGCGTGTTCCGCCGCCTGCAGGAGCTCATCCGCCAGATGTCCCAGGCGGCAAAAGTAATCGGCAACACCGAGTTGCAAGAAAAGTTCGACAAAGCATCCGAGATGCTCGAACGCCCCAACTCCGTCATCTTCTGCTCGTCACTGTATCTGTAGTATTTTCCACTGTATCTCTCGCCTTGCTGCTTGGTTCGACTTCACAATGTAGACGATGCACTCGTTTCACCAGTGACACAGACTCCCCTTCGATGCATTACCAGCGAATCAGAGACTGATCGCTATATGCTGGTGTTTGCGAGGACGTCGAAGAATAAGTATATTGCAACACCCACGGCAAGCGCATGGTTTAAATACTGGTATCGGCACCAGATAGATACAACCCCCGGACCCCAAGGAAAACAAAACACCGAGAACCACCCAAGAAATACACGGAAAAAAGCTACAAAATTTCGCGTCCCATCCTGCCTCGCCATAATGTTAGACTCCTGCGTTCGTGAGTTCAATAAGTAGATGAAGTTTGGTGTGCATCCAGTGTTCAGCGCTTTAGCAGGCACCATCGTCAGTCCAGACGCCAGCTGAGCCAAAAGCAAGCAAGTAAGCATTTGTGCCGAAGAGCTGCATAGCGAGGGAATATTCTTACCGGAGCCACCAGGGGTATCGCCCTGTGTCCACCACTTCGCCGTCCAGAGGTGGCCGTCTGAATACGAAGTCAGCACCATGCTCGCAGAGTACCAAACGAAGAGCTAGGAACGCACTATAACTGGCCGTGTTGCCTCCCACATACACGGAACCTGCCGCCCACGCGCCAACACCGGCGCACTGTCCGGGACCACCGGTAGGACTCGATCCAGGCGCCGACGTAGACGATGACGTGGGTGGCGGGCTGGATCCGCTCTGGCCCATGTTGTTGCGGATGTTGTCCCACTTGCTAGTGGGGAAGCTGAACGCGGGCGAGTGTGTCAGGGTTGCTTCAGGGAGGGGAAGCTTGAGGGTGCAGAAGAGGCTTACTTGATGTGGTTTTCAGTCTGGTCGAGGCTGCCGTAGACACCCTTGGCGGTGCCGACGAGGGAGTTTGAGCCGGTCTTGTCGGTGGAGAGCTGGTCTCGACGTTAGAGTCTCGTATGACAGGTGTGAATGGGCGGAAGGTACTAACATCCCAATACATGGAGCCAGCGAGCCCCTTCGACTGGACGTACTGGGACTTGAGGGTGACGATGTGAGGGGTATCGTAAGAGACGAGCTCTTTCTTGGCCGAGTCGTAAGAATAGCTGGACACATCGGTGGTGTTCTCGAAGACCTGTGCACCGGCGAGAGGAAGGGTGGTGTAGGAGTAGATGCCCGCCTGGACTGTACCGGGGCCAACCTAATTCCATATCAGCTGAATATCCGGATCCATCGTCCCAGACATAAGCTACACTCACGCCGTTATAGGAAGCGCCAAGCCCAGTGGTGTCCTCGAAGGCACGTCCGTACAGAGGGATACCCATGACGATCTTGTCAGCGTCGGCACCCGCGGAGAGGAAGTGCTTGACGGCCATGTCGGTGCTCACACCCGTGCGCACACCACCGTAGAGATTGGCCTGGTTGTCGGCGAAAGTGAGCCACGAGCCAGCATAGTCGTAGGCCTGGCAAGAGAATAAAGCTCAATATTATATTGTGACGATGCATGCGATGAGAGGCTCACCATAAGGTTCCAGTATGTCAGAGCAGAGTTCATTTGCGGCACTACCAGGTTTGCGTAGTTGTCTGCACCAGCAGATACAGCAGACTATTCAGAAATTTATGAGTATGTGCAAGAGGGTGAGATTTAGGAACTTACAGTCAGCTGGTAGGGCTCAGTGTCACCCTTTTGCTTCTGGAGAGTAGTAAATGCTGTTCGCAACTCGGTGTAGAGGTCGGCGAAGCCCTGACCCTGCGCCGAGTTGGACGGGTATTCGAAATCTAAGTCACTATTGGCATTGTCAGCCCCTTAGACAGTGAAGAAGGAGTGAGATACACACATTCCGTCAAAGCCATAGTCCTCGATGAGCTGAACGGCGTTCTGCACGAAGGTGGCGCGGAGGTTGGAATCGGTAACGAAGGAGAAGTGGCCTTCCTGGGAATAAGTGTAGCCGCCGACAGACAGGAGAACCTTCAGGTTCCTGCACGGTCATCAGGTGAGCGCCTCGCTCTCTTCATCATTTTATCATTATAACATTGATTATGCATACCTGTTTGCCAATTTCAGCAAGTACAACTGCTTCAAGCAGCCGTAGAGGTTATTGCCCGGATCATCCCACGAATCGCCAGGAAAGTGTTTCTGCAGTACAAGATTGATGAAGACCTTGGTGGTAATTGAACGAATCTGCTTACCTGCTCATCGGCGTAGGAGTCAGTGAGGGAGATAGCACCCGAACTGGCAGACACATCGGCAAACGCATACAGAATGTGCGAGAGCTCAGACGGGATAATATCAGTAGGCTCTAAGAACACCGTTCAAAACCTTCATTGACCATTCATTGCACAAGAACTCACGGAAGTTAGCACCGTAGATACCCCTGCAACACACCGCGTACATTAACACGAAAAAAGAATACGAGTAAAATTCATCCCGGACGCACCAATTTGTGAAGTAACCAGCGTTTATCTTCGACCCCGCACGCTTTTGGATAATGTGCGGCTTCGGGTGTCCAACGGTGTAGTTATGGGGCGCCTGCTTGTAGCTAGCAGGACGTTGCATAACCTGCGTCGCATTCGCAACGGCGACGATGGCGAAGAGCGCCGCGGCGACGGCNTAAAGACGCTTGAACACAGAAGACCTCGACATCGCAGCCAGGCTAGTCGGCGGAAGCAGCAGAGAAGTCGGGCTGTGGGCAGGGACTCGCGTCTGGGCACCCCAGGGCGTATGCGAGTCCTATTTGTACTCGGGCCAGGACCAGCGTGCCTGTGCGAACCTCTCGGCCGAGTTTAAATTCCAACTGCAGACTAAGATAGGATGTGGTGATCCGTCATAGAGTAGAACAGCGTGGACGATGGTCAGACGTAAGGAGCAGAAAGAAGAATGTCCAGATGCTTCAAGGCTGCGCTGAACAGGCGACCTGCGAAGAGCGACATCCATGCGGTGCATTTCGCGAAGAGAGCGACAAGCTACGCGACCAGATGGATGCATAAGCGTGGGACCACGAGGAAGCATCGTAGGCCATATGGACTGAGGTTGGCGAGGTATAAGCGCGCGTAGTCCCGGGGAGCAAGTGACCTGCGATAAGTAGCAAGCGTCCATATCGCACAGATGTAGACGGAGAGCACGTGCAAATGCGCGTCGCAAAGCCAAGAAGACTGTCCCCGGCAGTCTGTGCTGCAGAGCACTGCAAGAGGCTGACTGTGATTTGCGCCAAGTGCATGGGCGGTTTCCATCGCTGTTCAGGTGATAGTATGCTGCGTGGATCTGTTCCATTGCATGACGAGGGAGACACGGACTCACTTCGGATGCATCGAGTGTTATCCAAGAGACACCCAACGGTAAAGATGACATGGATACTGCCTCTATCTCGCCCGCCTGCCCTGGACGAGTGTCTGAACATAGATAAGGAGGAAGCGCGAAGTTGAACAATTGCTGAGATATGTCCTAGATTTCGATTGAGCCTGATAACCCGTCACCGCCGAGCAAATCCGCGACAAAGGGTCGGTCCAGAGAGAGATAAAGATGGAAGAAGTTGGCAGGGGTGTCGCGCGTGGTAAGAGCGGCTGCTGATGCGTTCCATGCGGACAATACTACCTTTCCGGTTCCATTACCGAGTCTTCCGAGCTTGGTCAATATCGCCTCTCCGACCTACTTCTAGCCAGCCACAAGACTTGGTAGCACATGGGAAACTCTCAGGTCTCGTCGGTGATGGTTGTCGGTAAGTCATTGGACCAGGTGGCCACATTTTGCTGGCCCCGACTTGTCACTAGTAGTAGTAGTATGCATAATCGAGCTGCTTCGACGTCCTCTGTTCTTATAGAATGCAGTTAAGGATATCCTTCCGTCTTAGAGCGCTGAAGCGGGAATGTCCATACCTGCGTGTCGCAGATGTACGATGAACCTCAGGCTTGAGTACAGGAGAGTTCTGCTATCTGCACCCTACACAAGCTTTCATCTTGGACTTTGATTTAAGGAGATTGGTCGCAGACATTGTAAAAAGCTAGAAAAAGAGAGTTCATGAGCTGCAGGTGGTATGAAATGAACGATTGGCTACGTGCAAGATCGATTGGAGTGTCTCGGTGAGAGATAAGATTAGATTTCCCCGGACCTCCTGAGCAACTCCACCACCCGAAAGTCAGCTCTGGCGCATGGCGTTCTGCCCACTCCAGCACCGTCACCCAGTCAACAAGAGAACTACATAAATTCTTCTAAAGCTCTACATAAATCCCTCCACCATCGCCATGCTGCTCCTGGATGTACCACCCGAACTTGTCCTGGAGATCGTCTCCTACCTGCCATTACAAGCCATCGCCTCGTTGTACCTCGTTTCTCGGCGTTGCAAAGGTCTGATATCAGACAACGAGAGCTCGGTATATCATTGGGCCGCGCTTCTCCACCATTTCATACCGTCATCGCGTGTATTGCTCGAAGACGTCCTAATCGATCATCGGGGAAAGCTCTGGGATAGCGTCACCAGCTGGAAAGAGTTTTGTGAGTGCAATTTCTCCGTATATTTCCCATTGAGCCGGGCGCCCTAGAGCGCCTGTGCACCGCCTCTTCTACCTTATCTTGTTTGTTCTGCTGGATACTGAACTGTCCATTTGGTGCAGGCCGACGACGCTTCCATCTCGAGAGGAACTGGCTTGGTAAAGGCCGCTCTGTAATCCGAACACTCCACCGTCCAGGCAACCGCGTCCACCGCATCAAGGTCGACGAGAAAGAGCAGATCTGCATTACGACCCACAGCTGTGGAGGTATCACCGTGACGCAGCTCTTTCCCGACCGCACCCTCTGGACCCTCTCCTCCGTGAGCCCCTTATCTCCCTCACACCAAGAGTCAGACTAACGAGCAGCTGCAGAACCACGTGCGCGAATACGCACACTGCGAATACGGAAATGGCTTCCTCGTCTTTGATCGCGTCGGGAACTACAAAGAAGTCTGGCGCCTCGCCTCACACTTCCCCTCCGACGACCCCGACGCCTGCGCCTCGGACGCCCCGCCCGACGCCTTCCAGCAGCAAGCCGCTCTCCAATCCACCCACCGATGGGGCGACAGCGGGCGTGGANTCTTCAAGCCGTGGGCGCTGCTCGAGATGCCCGAGCCGACGCGCGCATACCGCTTCGTGTACCCGACGCTGCTCACGGCCGGCGAGCGCCGCGCGTACCTGCACGACGTGCGCACGGGCGCGCTCGTGCAGACGATCGAGCACACGGTCGAGATGGACGACCTCGCCAGCGTGAACTACGTCGAGCTCGGCGCGCGCCACGTGTTCGTGTGCGCGAACGAGGAGCTCTTCGTGTTTGCGCGTGCAAACGGCGCGCTTGTCATGTCCGTGACGGAGGACGAGGTCGCGGAGGCGAGGCTCATGACGACGGGGGACCCGCCGCATCTGTATGACCAGGTCCGCCCGTACACGTCTGACGCGGTCGTGGCGCCCGTGCGCGTGAGGCCGCTGGATCAAAGGATGGCGCTTGTGTGCGGCCCGCGCGGGGGCATCATGGCAGGTAAGCATCGAGCCTCTCGAAGCCCGGTGGTGTCTGACAGTCCACGCAGTCCATGTGTCAGAAAATGGCCGCGATTTGGTGATCCTCTGCGAGCGCGAGTGCGTCGTCCTCATCGAGAACTTCGAGCGCATCTGCCGGCAGGAATGCACGTTCGCCGATATCGCAGTCGAACTGCGCCTCGGGCCCGGCGCGTCGCTCTCGACGTACCTCGCGCTCGAGCACGGACGCGTCTGCGTCGCAACCGTACGTGCCCATACCATACCTCTCCCACCGTCCCACCCCACCTCTGCCCTGCGTTCTGCTCATATCTATCTATCTCTATCCATCCGATCTCCCGTCTGCATCTGTTGTATTGTACTTAGGTTCTGGTTTCCCCGCATTGGCACGCTCCCGCATCCGCTCCCGTCGCTTCGAGATCGCTGTTGTTGGTACCACTAGTAGATTTCACGAATTTGACGCATAAAGCATAAATCCAATCTAATTCGTTTCATATCTCATTTGCTTTGCCTGTTTGACGATGATGATGATGACGGGTGGGTACTTGGAGTCCTGCACATGAGTATGAGTGTTGTGCTTGATGTATGATGATGTGGAGTGTAGAAGAGCGTGACTGGAGAGTACTGTACAAGAGCAAAGTTCGAATGAAATGTAGGACACAAGCAAGACCCAGGACCAGCGAATAAATCAACAATAAAAACGACAGCTAATAATAAGTGGTGGCCCACGCGCCACCTACCCCCGGATGCCCAACGTCACGTTACGAGGACTGCGACGAATCAGGTACCACCGCGGCGCGTTTGCGCAACCGCCTCTTCTCCGGCGACACAGACGCAGACCCATGCCCAGGCGACACCACGCGCACGCGCTTCGGCAACGGGGGGCCATACAGCCCGTCCGACTCGTCCGCAGAGCGCTTCCTGCCGAGCCCTTGCCCACGTTTCCGTTGACCTTGACCTTGACCTTGCCCCTGCCCCTGCTGCTGGCTGCTCTCTGGACTCGGCGGGGACGACTGTGGCGGGGGCGCCGCCGGAGGGTCGTCGTTCAGAAGAGTGAGCACGGACGGGCCGTCGAGGTACTGGGACTCGTTGAGCTCGTCTTCCTCCTCGGACTCGGGCTCCGTCGCGGTGTCCGTGTTCGAGTCCGAGTCGAGCTCGTGCTGCCGCGCCCCGCGCGCGGGTCTTGCGCTTCGGGCCCGGGGGGCGCCCCCTAGTACGCTTGGTCGCGCTCGGGTTTGCGCTGTCCTCGACGAGGCAGACTTCGACGGGCACGCCGGCGCGGAGGAGCACGTCGATCCAGACCTGTGCGACCAGACGTCAGTAAACAGGGGCGATGGAGCGGTGCGCGAGGGCTGTATTTACCTTCTGATTCTCCTGCAGCTTGTCTCCGGGACCTTTCACCTCCACAAATTTGCAGAGCTTGTCCTCGGTGTGCCACAGGAAGAGATCCGGAACGCCAGCTCGTCGTTGGGAGTAATCCTCACAAAATAGGCGGCATATCGTGGCCAACGCCTTTCCATTGAACAGCTACACAAACACATAAGCAACGCCACGGGGAGCAAGGGTTATCGCTGAAGACTCACATCGATGATCTGCAGTAGGTCCTCCTGGGGGAACAAGTCCCACCGCACGCCTACACACCACGTCTTCTTCTCCCTGTGCTGCTCGTCCACAGTCTGGAGAATCTGGCGCGCGGAACCTTCCTCGAGCTCGCGGAGGCGCTTCTCGATATGTTCCTGACGGGAGTAGAAGAATGTGTCCTCGGCGATGTCGAGTGGTGCGGACTGGTATGGCGTCTCGAACGCGCCTGGGATCGGCGCGAAGATGACGTCCCAGAAAAGGAGACCGAAGAGCGTGCTGACGATGCTACCTTCACAATGGTATCTGTATGGGAGATAAGATAAAGTGATTTCAAGATGTGCGGCTATGTGCATACCCTTTGAATCCTTCGTCCTCGTAGCTCTGCAAAACCAGGATCTCAACGGAAACAATTTCATCGTCACGTCCCTTCCACTGCGACTTCCCCTTCGGCTCCAGAGACTGATCGACAAGCTCATCAGCTTCGTCAACTCAAAAAAAAAACAGGAGGCATGATTTCACCTCAAGCTTCACACTCGCCGCACCCTTCTCCGCCTTTACGCCCGCCTTCTTCACTGGATACACCAACTGACTCTGTATACCCTTCTTCGGCGACTCGAGTTCCCCCGCGGTCTTCGCAGCGCGAAGCAACTTGTCGAGGACCAAGCTTGTGCGCACGCGCTCGCCCCGCAGCGTCACGTTCTTGCACTTCTCGAGGCGGCCCTCGATAGAATGACGATCCTCTAGCGGCATCTGTAGCTTCTTCTCAAGGGTCGTGAGCCGGCGCTCTAGCTTCGGGCGGTACACTACATGGAACCAGTAGTCGTAAATTTCCTGCATGGCAAGCGCGGGAAGAGATGCCTACCGAGATGAGTATCTGGATCTTTCAGGCCTTCGACGACAGCATCGTACGCTCGCTGAAGATATGTCTTGGTGTGCGGCATATGCGTGGTAAGAATCAGTGCGCGCCGTTCGTGCCACCGACCACGGCGGCCACGACGCCAGCGCGTTTGAGCNAGCAATTGCTCGAGCACGTCCAGTTCCTCATCATGCTTCTTCAGCCAGCCCAGCGCGTCGGCGCCCTTGTGGACGATACGCGTAAGGACGTGGCCTTGACCGACATAAGATATTCAGCACTTGTTCGCGCGATAGACGAGGAGAGGCAATCAGTGCTTACCGGCATCAAAGCGCTCCAAGCCCGGTGTTCGGCAGTCTTCTTCGGGCTTCACTGCGACCAAAGCCTTCCACTCATCAAACACCTCGCGGAACTTCTTCGTAATAACGTGTGCGTCCTTCTCCCTCGCGGTCTCGCACTCTTCCTCCCCCTCCGCATTCTCCTTCTCCTCATCCCCCGCGGCCGCGCCTCGCAGTTTCCGCTCTGCGACAGTGGTGCTGGGGTTGGCGTTGGGACCGGGGGTGGCGCTGAGGATAGAGCGAGAGCGCGCTCGGGCGGATGCAGGCGACGAGCCTTCGAAGAGCCCGTCGATTTCTGCCTCGATAGTGAGTGCGCGCTCGTATGCGTGCAGCTCGGCTCGTGTGAGCCATACGTTTGGCGTGCGGACGTATTTGTAGGCTGGGTATATGCGCTTGTGACAGCTTGCGAGGATGGAGGGCGTGAGGATGGTGGGGGTATCTTGTGTACTGCACAAGAACGAAAAACGTTGGGTGCTATGATATGGCTAGAGGTAGGTTACTTACCATCGGAAATAAACGAGGTTGATGCGACGGAAGAAAGTGAAAACTGCGGGATTGATACGAATACATGCGCCTGAGTTGAAGAACCTCATTGAGTACGATCCACACAGAAACCGCAAGTCGAGCTAGACAGACCTAGTTGCTTCAAAACCATTTCGCGAAGCCTGTCGAGTTGTGTCTTCTTCTTGATAATGGCGAAAGACGAAAGCGTCGACTGCTTGAGAGATGAATTTGATTTCGGTTTGTGCTTTCCTTTGCCTTTCTTGTCGACGACAGGAAAGGAGAGCGTTGTCTGTGTAGAGGATGAGGAAAGAAGTGCCGCAACAATTGTACTTCGCTGTAAAAGCCCGCATCAGGGTCAGAAGCTACTATTTCATACCAAGATTGATAGATACGAACCCTGTGAGAGGCCTTTATCTTCATTTGTTTGGCGAGCGTCTTGAGTTCGTCGGTGGTGAGACAGTCGAGCAGCTCAACCAGTTCAGCGTGACTCTCGTCCTCCGCGAAGAACGACAAATCCCCGGTATCCAAGTCTTCGTACGTGTCCTGGCTGTAAACCATGATTTCGCTCTCTTCCCTCTTGATTTGGACGCTGTCCACCTCCATCTGAACTGGCGGAGTCCGTGGGTTTGAAGGTCCCGCCACGGGTTGCTCTTCGCCAACAACGCTGGAAGAAACATGTGTCCCTTCGCGCTCGTCGTCCGTGGGATATTGCAGCTCCATGTTGTCGTCCGCGATGTCGTCCAGCGTCAAGTCGATGACTTCTCTCTCCTCACGCCGGTTGGTCTGCCGCTCCCGTTCCTGTTCTCTCTCCTTCTCCGCTTCCCTCTCTAACTCCTTCCTCACACTTTCCTCTACCTCCGTGCCGCACAATTTCCGTAGTACGCATACAATCTTTCTGACCGACCCAAGTTCGGATTCAAACTTCAGCGAGGATTGACGGTGCCATTTTCCAGACTTGCGGAGGCACAGACGTATAAGTAGATACCGCTCTTTATCTACACGGAACATGGCCAATGACTTAATATATGCGCCCGAGATTGAATGGGAGCAGGCTTACATGTGAGATCCACAAATTTCCTCAGGAAAGCCATTTCAGCCTTGCTAATTAAGTGCTCCTCGTGCCTCGCCACATCGTTGATCATATCTATGATAGTCTGCGGGCTCAGCGAACATTCAGAAGTGAGAGTCTGAAAAGATGAACTTACGTTCGAATAGCTTGACATACATAGACTGCTCGCCGTTCTCCCCTGTGACTCGATATTCTGGATAGCTTTCGTCTTCAAGTTCTTCGTGAGAGAACGCTGTAGTAGTGTATGTGCCATGGTCGCTGCCCCCCTCGAAGACGAGCGACTGGGCTAAGGCATGGGAGGGCGAGCCGGGGGCCATTGCAATCGTGCGAAATATAGATGCGCCAGGTTCTGGATTTGTTGCAATCAAACGAGGGTAATAACGGTGATGGTTTGAGCGGATTGTTGTTGTTGCAGGGAGGTTGTACGAGAATGGGTGGTAGAGGGGAAAAGAAGAGCGTTGTGGGCGAGCACNAACCCCTGCGTCCTCGACGCGTCTCAGAACGCGGTCACGACATAGATCTGCCGGCCCGATCCAGCGGCAGCCTTTGTTCTCTCAGTTCTGCTCACACCTTGACCTTGCGCTTTGAGGGCTGAATTTGAGACATCTTGCATAGAGGAGATTCTGGACACGCGCATAAACTGGTTGACATTGTGATGGGACATTTACCGAGTCATTTTCGGCTCGGAGTGAAATAATGAAGCTTTGGCACCAGAGGCAAACAACGCACAAACACCGTCCGGAGGGCGGTCGCCACGGCGCCGGCCGAACAGTTAGTAGGCTCAATTTCGATACCCTTCTCTGAGTTCTCATCACCATACTGCATCTGCCAGGACTCACTCAAGCCTACAGATCCGCTCACCGCTTGGGAAAGGCGGCCTGCGAGAGCCCGCTCCTATCGACACATGCATGGTACGCGTTTATATAGAATCGTGTTTACTACCTTATTGTCGGGCGAAAGGAACCATCCTCAATGGATGACGTGAACACGACGTTGAAAAATCACATTTGCTGGGATCTACAGGGACATCGAGCACCATCTGCCGCCGTGTGGGTCCGTGACTGGGGTTGTGCGTCCGAGCCAACCGGACGCCCGCTGGCTTCTTCCGGAGTTTCTGTCATGTCAATGCTGAAACACTCGACCTTCATCTATTCGCCTCGTCTTGTTTGACTAGGAACTCAGCACCCTTGGACCTCTGAAATGCATCAGAAACTCATGTCTGCGACTACATGAGGTGAGTCGGACCTTCTTCACTGGCCTTCATCAAGCGGCATTGCAAGGATTGTTCCTACGCACGACTCTCTGGACTCATCGCATGGTGATGGGGTGTGTCTCTCAGCAGTGCCTCGCAGACGTTTCCGACCATCAGAATTCCGTTTTGCCTTTCTATGCGCCTCAGCTGTCTCCTGGCATCCGACAGAGGCATTTCATGTCCTACTTCTCCTCTTAAGCACGGGCTCCTACATCATCTCCCTCTGGCCAGAGTCCCCTCCTCTCCCTCTGCTGTGTTTATACCCCCATCCCGCCACCTTCGACTCGGAGACCCCAGCAGCCCCTTCCTTATCACCCACACTCTCACTCCTCTCGGGCGCCACCTATCTCAAAAGATGAGCAACTCGAATCCGGACGGTACCCCTTGCACATGCACAAGCTCTCGCTTGACAGCTGCTGTCGTAATGTCATGTCTTACCACATGCATGTTCTGCGCCCTCGTTCTATACTTGCTACGCCACCGCATACAAGCATACCTGGCGCGCAAGTCACGAGAACGACAAATAGGTTCGTCCCACTCCCGGCGGGTTTCCGCCCACGTTCTGACCCGGTAGCCACTAGAGCCCTTCACGCTGTTCTCACCTACCCATGCGCAGCCCGCGACAACCCGCAGACCCCCGCAGCAGAGAGGCACGGAGAAGGACGCATTCATCCACCCCGGATCCTCGCCACTCAGCTTCAGATGCCGAGAATTCCGCGTCACCCCGCCGTCCTCGAGCCCCGTCTACCCTATGCCAGCAGGCGCAGCACCACCCATTACCTTCGTCTACAACATCCGGCCGCCTGTCAGCTCCAGCTCCATAGGCTCCGCCGCGCCCCTAATGTACGACGCGCTGCCGGTGTCGTGCCGCCGCGGGCCGTCGCCGTATGACAGTGGCAGATTGTCGTCGGCGATGCAGTCTTCGACGCTGCATGGACTGGTGTCTCCCGGCGGAACGAGGTTTGCGCCTGATCCTGTGTCGTCGTTCCCAACATGTCACGTTCGAGGATGAATCACCTCATGCCCCCTCCCTGTCTCGTTGTCTCTCTCAGAGCATTTCGACGCGAACAATCGTTTGCCTCTTGGAACTTTACTTCTGTCTATCGTTATTCACCATCAGGACACTTGCGCCAGTGCACGCCAATCGTCTCCACCCCCCACTCCCTTACCGCATCATCAGCACGTTACAGATTCCCATCCATATTAATATCCAGTCTCGCGCAGCCTCCAGCATTTCGCCATATCCATATCTCTCTGCATCTCCGCATCCTGCTCGAACGTACGAACTCATGATTATACTTACTTATTGTAGTTACATTTACTGTTACATATGAATCAACGAATCATTGACGATCCAGCATAGCCTATGATCCTCGGGCACGACGGAGATGGGAGTCCTGTATCGTGTCCTGAGTCCTTGACATCTTTGCAACACACTGGCAACTCCGCTGTAGCGATGGCTCATCAGGCGCTTGATCGCAACGACACGTGGAAAGATCTGTTGTGTGCGGCGAGATAGCGAGGGAAGGAGAGTTGCATTGCCTGTTCTTCGAACGCGAATGTACCATGTGCCTCCTCATCGCCCTGAGTGGGAGGCATCCAGCTGCATGACCCGCTTGGGCGACGTTAGCACTGGAGAAGTCTTATGGAAGACGAAGGCTGATCATGAAGCTCGCGAACCAGGATGCTCGGTGAAGCGCCTCGCGTTCAAACACAGAAGGGGTCCACGAGGCAACGGCGAGACAAGGACCTTTTCATTCCAACCTTTGTCAGACTGCCCGAAGACGTACGTCCAACCGATGCCGAAGTAAAAGAACAACGATCTCCAAACAATGTCAGCCCAAGACGATGATGTTGAGCGCTTGAGGCGAAAAACCAAAAGAAGCACAGATATGCATCTGCAAAACGTGGATTGGCAACAAGGCTCTGCACAAGCGATGTCGATAGCTATAGGGATCCGAGATTGATTAATATTGATTGACTGTTACCTTCCTTTGTCTACGTCGGAAGCTGTCGGAATAGTCCGAGGAACAAGCAAGGGAGACGCCGACAAAAATTGCACGACGGAAGACGTTATGCGTTCGGATACAAAGGTCTTCGATTGCCAGAGTCGCTGTCTTCGGAACGTTCACTGGTGTGGTGGTCAACGGTGACCAGATATGCGACAGTTGTGGTGACGAACATCCAGAAGTAAAATGCATGAACAATGTTTCTTACTTGAAGAACAAGGGAGCGACCGAGGTTAGGGTTGCAAAGTTTCAGAGACACAATGAGCACAAAGGCTGTTTTGTGCCGTGAAGACAGAGCAGTGCTAAGAGTTTGATCCCCTTCATGCCTAGAAAGGCTTTTTACCTTTGTGTAGAATCTAGAACCTTGAAGTCCATGATGAAGACGTAGATGTACGTCCTCCTCCACGTACTTACGACGTTCTCTCCAAAATTGCCATGTCCCGCCAGGTGCATGCATCACTTTACCTAGTTCCTAATCAGTATCCAGGTCCCACATATACGAGTATAGGAAGGCGAATCTCACCAGCATCGTGAATTGCTCGGTGCCTGTCCATGCACGAAAGACGTGCCACAAAGAACGCTTTCACCACAATTGAAAGCGAAAACAATCCCTTCCTTTTTCGTGATCATAGCCCGGGGTGTCGAAAGGTAACAAACGTATACTGTGCGCGTCTCCGCACAGGGGGGTCCTTATAAATCTCCGCCTCCGCACCGTACACCTCCACCAATGCCTCCTCCACTACATCCCCACATGAGCTCGAACAGCATACATTGACATCCACCTACTCAATAGCTTCATCATGAATTAACCCAGGCAGTCGAGTGCGAGCACGTCAGCCGACTGTAACGGCTTCGACTCCCTCGATGCGGCATCGTACTATGGCACCATCCCCGGCCATTTTACAGCCCCAGCTTCGTCGAGAGTCATCCTCACACGGGCCCGTCGGACCCCACCAGGAAAACGAAGACGGAGGGGTGAGGATTTTCCGAGTAACCCAATATGGCGCAGCTCATCGCATTCTTTAGTTTGGCAGGTTCAGCCCAGCCTGAAGGGTCAGAGGGAGATTGTGAGTGAATATTCATTGCAAATGAGACAGCGGTGCTTACTTGCCTTGCTACACAGGCTGGGGACCCTGCATATGGGCAACCCAACACTTTCATGACCATGTCAGCCGGGAGAGAACACACGGGAACCAGACATAGGAAACATTCCTGTAAGTTCTTTGCCCCAACCTGATTACGCAGAACTAACTTTCCACTTCGCGTAGGCGCGGAGTATGTGCATTGCCGCGATGCCGCCGCCGCCGCCGCCGCCGCCACCGCCTCAATCCACGTCCTGGCTGCCAAAGAAGCCCGTAAAACAGTCCCAACGGTGAGCACGAACGAAGTCGGCCATGCAAGCCTTTATACTGACTAACTCTGATTGTCTTTTGCTTCTCAGCAGCCCACGCGCACCGGGGGAATCAAGAAACCCCACCGCTTCCGTCCCGGCGTCGTTGCCCTGCGCGAGACAGTCAAGCTCGCCCGGACCCACAGACGGTACCCCAAACAGCCGCACGATGGCCACAACACCCTATACGCGCTCAAGTGCGTCCGGAAGCAGGCGGTCCGGCACATGGAAAGCCTTTTCTATCAAGACTATGAAGAGGCCAATGCCGTCAGGCATCCCGACCCAGAATGCCGAGCCAAGAGGTGGCAATGGTCCCTAGCACTCAATCTATATAATCTCGGGGTCGCAACGCCGGGGGATGCGACCCCAACCACGACGCCCGAGAAGGTTACACAGATCTCGAGCAAGGACCAAGTGCACAACCACTTGGATCTGGATCGGGAGCTCAAGAGAAGGAGAAGCCCCGTTTGAGGCGTGAATGGAAGGGAGCGGGGTGTTCCTGGTGTGCGGACCGTCGAAGGAGTAGGGTATGGAAGACAAGGATATGCTGAAGCGAGATGGGTGGTCGGAGTGTCCGCCGTGGCCCGTTGACAGTGTGACACTGCGCCACGGGAGTTGACTCCTCCGGCGCATATCTTTGACGACGAGGTCGATGGGGTTGAAAGAACGCACCTGTCATTCCCTAGTTACCCTTTCTCTTTTCTCGATATCTTTTCTCTGTCGTCGTCACCCGTTGTATCAATTCTACCATCCTCATTTTCATGCGACCCTATACTCTCGAGAGACCTATTAGCTATCCCCCCAAATTCTTTGTTACCTAGACTTGATCTGCAGACTTACCGACACAAATGAGATGCGCGCTGCGTTCCCGGTCTTCCATGGGTCTGTGAGCGGTTGTACGGGGTTTGAGACGCAATGCCAGAGGCAGTGGAAGGATAGGCTAGATTGTCGCTTGTATTTGGGGCCGTGCATTGAAGGTGCGGTCGTGACAGGACTCAGTGGTCGTGATCAAGCTGATTGCCTTCGAATCCAGTGGTGATCTGGACTCTTCTGCCATAGTCGACTGGTTAAGCTGCTTGCGTCGACAAACCTGAGAACAATGCCAGTGCGGTGTAAAGGAGGTGAAGGAGGTGAGCTCAACATTGAACTGATGGTCACAGCGGACACGGGGCAGTATACCAGCGCTAGATAGTCGTGAGACATGGTGCGAAATAGGTGGATAACGCCCAAATACACCTATTTCGGGCACTAACTCATGACTATTCGGCGGTGAGATAGTGCCCTCTGTCTGCTGTGGGTCAGAACTTAGAAGTACAATATTGGCCTTTTCCGGCAACCAGGCTGTACAGCGGATTGAGAGGGACGCTATTATACTTCACCTGCATTTTCTGAGCTTCATTCACAAGGGCGATTATACAGTTTATGACAGATGCACATGATGGATTGAGGATGATATACAATGATGGAGTACGACGAATGTATGCAATGTACGAAGATATCAAATCGAGCTGGTTAGATGATGATACAAATGAAGAAAAGGGAACAAAACAAAGTGACTAGACCGGCGAGAAGTAAGCAACGTCCCTTGGAAAGTTTTCTCTAAATAAACGGGCGGAGAAGCAGTAAAGTATAGGGTAACATAGCCCGAGCACGGAGCATGACGCATGCCGAGAATGAGATGGGAATAGGGTTTGCATAGCGTGTCCTGCAGCTTTACATCCATGATACACAGAAGGATCTACAAAGGCTTGCGTCGTTTTAGCGGTATTTGCGCACCAGTTCCTCGAGCTTCTCAACGACTTGGGTCATCGTCGGTCGGTCTTGGTGTTCCTGCGCCCACATTTGTTCCATGAGGTCGACGACTTCGGGACACCAGAGTTTTCGCAATCCTGCCACGCTGGGTCTAACTTCAAGTCAGCAACGGCAATCCTTACACAATTGAGATCTACTCACCGCTGGCGTTTTGCGCCTACGATCTCATAGATGGCGTGCTCATTCATGCCCTGCAGAGTAGCAAGTCAGCAAATGTCCACGCGGACAATAGACTGACGACGACACTGACCTCCCATGGATATTTCTTGTTGGGGTTGTGCCACTGCAGCATCTCCCAGAAGACCATACCAGCAGCGAACACGTCGACCTTATGGTTGTACTTGGGATGCGCGTGCCACAACTCTGGCGCTTGCCAATTCACCGTGCCGACGAGGCTGCGAACCATCGACCGGGTAGATTGCTTGACTTTAGCCAGGCCGAAATCTGCGATCTTCGCGACTCCCTTTGAGGTGATCAGGATGTTCGAAGACTTGCAATCTCGGTGGATGACGGACGGCTTCCTCAAATGAAGGTACTCCAACCCACGGGCAATGTCCAGCATAATGCAAAGCTGCGCCACTCCTCAGTACAGCGTTCCCTCCGAAATGAAAACGACATACCACGCGGTACAAGGACGGGGGAGCCACGTTGCGGATGTAATCGAAGAGGTCGCCGTTGGAACATAACTCGCTCACGATCATTACAGGCGTAACGCGAGTGTCCTCTGGGATGCTGACGCCAAGCTGTAGGACAGATCGATCAGCGTAATCCAGACCCGATTAGAAAAAGAAGACGCACGAAACGGACGATGTTCGGGTGGTTAAAGCCTCCAAGAAGCTTTAACTCCTTGATGTCCACTACATGAGGTAAACACGAAGCGTGAGCGAGGCGACAAAATTGAGGCTCATCCATACACGTGGTATGAAAGGAACGGATAAAAAGGAAGAGTACTCACTCTCGCTCAGCTGCCCTCTGAACTCGGCGATTGCGACCTTCCTGCCCTTGAACTTCCCAATGAAGACATCCTTGAAGCCGCCGCTGCCGATCTTTTCAAGCTTGGTCAACTTGTTAGGAGGGATCTCTCGGTCCTCCAGACCAAGGCTCTCCAAGTCAAGCTCAAGCTCTTCCTCCTTTTGACCATGGGACGGCGGAGGGGTCCTGGGCTCGTCCATATGGACATGCTCCGAACGCAACAACACGGGTGGTGTGTGGCTCTTGCGATTGCTACCTTTACGCTTACCCACGCGGGGTCGGGCGGTCGAAGGTGGGCGCACCGTGCCAGTGGAAGATGGTGAGGAAGCGTCCGTGCGACGATCACGCCATTGAAGGAGGGCCTCAGCAAGCTGGGGTTTCGTGCCCTCGACGTCAAGGTCACGAGTTTCGCACAAGCGAACGAGGTCATCACGGCGCATGCGGACCAGGCTCTTGGCAGTTGCAATTGTCAGGTCGACTGCGGCATCAAGGTGACTGCCGTCAGCATAAGAAACGAAAAGGATGTGAATACACCAACCATCTTCCATGGACTCGTCTACGTAGTCGCTTTCGGTACTCTCGTCCGACTCTTCCTCGGTCCCGAGTTCGATGTCTTCGTCGACAGGTACCTCCTGGCCTTCGTCCATGTCCTCGTTCTCCTCCGGGATGTCCTCCTCGCCCACAATCTTTCCGTTCCTCAACTTCCTCGGCTCCACGAGAGTCGCATCGTCCTCGTCACTCGCCTCACCCAGGTCCCCATTGACGGTCTCCTCCTCCTCTTCCATCCCTTCCTCTACGTCTTCTTCCGACGGTTCGGCCAGTGGCGTGTCGTCATCGTCATCTTCCTCCTGCTCGTCGTCGCCGTCGCTCGGTGGAGGGGACAATTGAGTACGCCTTGGCCTTAACCTGCGCTTCAATGGCGTTCGCCTGGGCTGTAGTAGCGGCGGCGTAGGCGAGTGCGATGACACCAATTCGTCGACTTCCTCTTCATCATCCAGTCCCTCTTCGGCACTCCCCTCTTCATCGTCATCCTCCTCTCTGAGATTGCCAACGTTATCCTTCGCCCTCCGGCGAGGAGTCGTCCGCATGGAAATCCCTTCCTCATGGGATCTGGTCCGTCGCCTCCCCCTCCCCCTCACGCTCTCCTTCTCTCCCTGACTCCTGAGGCGCCTCGGACTTGGCGATACCATGATTGTCTGGTCATCGGACTCCGAGAGTTGTGTAAGCTCGCTCTCTTCGCCTTCCTCAACTCCTGCGATCTCTACATCCTCGCTGAATTCAACTTGCTTCGCTTTGCCTTTACTCCGCGTCGCATGCGGAACGGCGTCTGCGCGAGTTGAATCGCCGGAGGCTTTGCGTGTTCGAAGACGAGTAGCTGGAGGCGATGGGAGGGATGCTGATGCCGCTATTGAACTAGTAGGAGAAGACCGCGACGATCCTGCAGCCGCTCCACGCCTATGGAATCTCAGCAAGGATGATCAATCAGGAAGAGCGCTGACGTACCGATTCCCTGACGAAGAAGAAGTAGCAATTTGGGATGGTTGAGGTTGATCTGCAATCCGAGTGTTTCTCCTCGCGTAGCAGTGCGCAGTAGGTGAAGCCGTATGATCCATCTCGCCCAGAGACAGGCTACGACCTTTAGTGGGTCGTCCTGATGTCCTGCCCACGTCGTGTACAGTGACTCGCCTCCTCAGCCCATTCGGGGCGGCGCTGTATAGGCCACCGGCATCTGTCTCCTCACCGCCGGCATAATTGCCATCATCCGAGGAGCACTCGCTGGAGTTCCCGTCGCGCCCGGGGGGTGACGAAGGAGGCAAATCTGCGACATCGTCACGCGCTGCGATGATGGCCTCTACGATGTCTTGTTTCGTGAGGGTCTCCGCATCTTCTGAGAGGCCAGCGGCATGGTATAGGTGGATGAGCTCATCCTTTCGGAGACGTAAAAGTTGGCGCGGGGGCGCTTCGTTGATCAGGTGATCTTCGGCTAGAACGTTCATGATACGTCAGTAATCCTGTCGTAGTCGAGATGCACAAATGCAGAACAAGGTTGGGCTTACAGGATTCTAACTCCTCTTCGTCATCAGAGTTATTCCAGTTGCTGGTATGATGGTGTGTCTTCGCCGGGCCATCGACCTCCATCTCGCTGGGGACATCTTCGTCGCTTGTAACGTCGCGATGCGCGGACCCGCGCCGGCGCTTATATCTGTTCCTGTTCGCGGTACGCGACGCGCTCCTTGTGCTCCCGTGTCCATGCGCGTTCTCGCTCCCACTGACGACGCGTTTCCGCTTCGCACCAGCGTGTACCGTGCTCTCGCTGGTCTCACTGGTCAGACGCATGCCCTCGCGCTCATTCAACGCAAGGCGCGACGGAAGGCGTCGCAGATTGAACTGCAGCGGCGCCAGGACGGGGCGCGAGGGGTCTGTGTCTGAGTCTGAGTCCGACCGAGGGAGCGACGCGCCTGACTCTGAGGCGCGGGAACGCGTGACGGCCGACGGGTGGCGTAGCTTGCGCGCGAAATTACGAACGAGGCCGCGCGCAACCGAGGGAGCTTGTCGAAGCCTGTAGCGGCGGCGAGGGGAGGAACTGGAGGGAGCGGCAGTGGAGAGTCGGGTGTGTAGTTGGCGACGCTGAGCCATGCCCGTGAGGAAGCGTGATGTCGCGAGGAGCGCTGATCAACGAAGAGAGCGCAGGGTGGGGAAGAGCAAGTTTAGTCAGGGCGTTGGTGGTCGTGGTCGGGGTATGTCTTGCTGTCGTCGCCGTCGCCGCCCAACGTCGTCGATGTTGGACTGTCGAGGTTGTTGTGCCACACGGTTCAAACAAAGATCGCACAAATATGCCCAAATAATCCCAGCGTGACGTTACCCTTGGGTCATGTGCTCAGTCACCCGTGACGCACGCATCACGGCCGGAACCGGCCGACGCCTGCCGACGCTCAATTGTTCGACTCTTCGAGAACGCACTGGCAAAAGACCCTTCCGAGTCGGATGCATCATGCATAGAATCTTCAAGTACAACAAGGTGTAGGTCATACTAACCGACCGCGTATACTTACTGAGGTTTGGATAGATACATTCATGGAGGGCCACGCCCTGTCTTATGTGGGTAATAGCCGAACAACCACATCAAATGTAAGCACTTGCGACAACTTTTGGCAATAACATTATAGCGTGCAGTTGTCATTGTTCAACGCAGCGTTGTCTGGATGAAATATGCGCATCCACACCTCCTCGCTCCGATGGAATTTCAAAAAAAGACAATGGCAGGCTAGCGCTTGGCTCTCGTCCACAATCAGCATGCGTACTTTGATCTCCGCCGCATGTCCTTTTTACCACATAGTAGCAATGAACTCCGCTATTCTTGCTCGGCCATGGGCTAGTAATGGTCTTCCGGCAAACCCGCATCTGAGACAGCCACGCTTTTCGATTTCTCGACAGAACGACGTCCAATGTAAGCGGGCATTATAAGAGCTCGTCCATCCACACAGATCCACACTCTCTCCTTCGTTCCCCAGCCTGAGCAATCCGTCTTTGGACGAGTCTTCGACTCCCCTCTCCTCATCTTCACCCAGCTCTCTTACTTGTTTGTCAGCAATGCTTCTCAAGTTCTCGACCCAGGATGTCCTCAATTCAACTCTCCTCCACTACCGCACGGCAGCCCCCATCTACGCTATTTCCACAACCCAGTTCTTCTCGCGCAGCACCACTTGCCGCGCGGTCGTTCTGCGCCGGCGCACCGCTATCATTGATGTTCGCGGCGGTGGGCGGGGGCATCAGCTGGCAGAGATCGAGTGGTCGGGACGTATCCCTTCGAAGATACGCATTGGTGATGAGGTTCTCAAGGATGTTGATGAGCTTTTCGGCGGGTGCAAAAGCATCGACGTACTGTAAGCCCACCCCATATCGACTTCTTGGTGTGTCCAAGCTAAGCAACTATTTTTGCCATAGCCCAAAAACCATTAGTGTGCCGACGCGGTTGAATAGCTCCTGGAAGGCCACCGCAGGCTCTCTCATCGTCAGTAACATCCTTGACGAGCTTTGTTTTCATCTACTTATCGTTCTTTCGCTGTCTAGTTGGAAGACTGCACAACGGGCACCGTCACAAGCGCATTCTATCAAAACAGCTTCCTGCTCAACGACCGCGTCATTCGCGCCCCGTTTGCTGGCCTCGGGTCGGATATCCTTGTTTTGGACGGCAAGAGCACAGCGATGAACGTGGAGATCCTTGGTATGCACACCTTGATCTCCTCCCGTTGCTGCCACCAACATTTCTGGTCTGCGCCTAGCTTCGTTCTTCGTAATGGAGATTATCCGCCGTAACCACTTCAATATCGCACCGCACACTTTCGATAAGCACCTTGGCCCCTGCCCTCAATCGGAAGATGATACGGAGATTGTAAGCAAGTCGCGCTCGAACACCTTGAGCGTCGACCTTGGAGTAGTAGCGCGTCGTCTCAGGCTGAAGTCTTTGTGACCTATTATATTGATATTATGTATGTACTAGTACTTATTTCGGTTGTTGTACAGTAGTCTGCCTTCGGCAAATGGGAGATATTTCGGCTTGACTTGCGGCAAGAGCGGCCACACTCAGGGACCCGTGCCGGCCCGTATTATACGAACCCTCAAAGTCGTCGATCATTTTTAATTCGAAGAGCAAGGTTTGGTCGCACGTCTCCAAGTTGGGAGCTAAAAATCTAGTTACGCTTTGCGACAGGCGTACCAATGCCCAAGGCAAAGTATACGAGCTGCTTCGTCTCTGCAGGCTATGTTCCGGCATATGTTTTTGTGTTTTTGTGGTTCTAAAAATGGGGGCCGAGATCATTCGAACCGCCGGAGGTCAAGCCGCCGGGGCATGCCGCGGCTCACAGGTGGAAGCTGTTACGTGACGTCAGTTATGGTGCAGCAATGTTTAGCGCGCTGCAGGTCGTCCAAGGCCTCCGCTTCTCCCCATGTCATTCTGAACGACGTGCACGACCCCCTCAACGACGTAGCCGACGTTCCCGCCGTCGACAGAGACAATGCTCTCCCGCGTCGCGTTCTCGTGCCGCCCCCGCCCCGCCGCGTCCATCTCGCGCCTCAACCCGTCCGCCATCACACGCGCTACCGTTCCCCACCATGGCCATACGTTCCCCCGACATCTGTCTATTCCGCCTGCACCGCCGTCGCCAGCACGGTCGGCTCTGCGCACATGTGTCCGGTACACCGCGTTCCTCGTGCTGTCGTCCGCGCTAGGTCTCGCCGCCGTCACGGGCGCAGTCTTCGTGCATGATGTGTTCACATACAGCGACCGCCACGTGGATCGTGTCCCCGTCTCGCCGCTCGCACTCCACCCGGACCGTGGGGGTCCCAAAAATCTTCTCGTGGCCAGCGAGCTTGTTGGCGACGAGGAAGACGAGGTCGCACAGCAGCTGAAAGATAAGCCTCGGCTGGTCATTGTTGGTGGAGGTTGGGGGGTGCGTATTATCTTGTCATGCGCGCTCATACCTGTTTGACGCGACATCTCGCGTATATCAGGCCGTTGGTGTGCTCCAAGAGCTGAATCCCGGTGACTATCACGTGACCATTGTCTCCCCGGATACTTTCAATACCTTCACGCCTCTACTTCCCTGTACGTCGCCCATTTATGCGTGTGTTTTATACAGCTAGTTTTCTTAATTTTCTGTGCAGCTGCCGCGGTTGGTACGGTTTCTGTTCGTTCGCTTATCGAGCCGCTTCGCAAGGTTCTGGCGCGTCTCCATGGCCAATTCATCAATGCGAAAGCAGTGGACCTTGTTATGTCTGAACGGTATCTGGAAATAGAGACGAAGCACGCCGATGGGACGACCGAGAACATTTACCTCCCGTAAGAGCCGTAAATCCTCCCTCCATTAGCGACCGTACTCATCTTTGAACGTAGATACGACAAGCTAATCATCGCAGTCGGATCTGTCTCGAGCACACACGGAGTTCCTGGTTTGGAGAATTGCTTCCAGCTGAAGACCGTCGCGGATGCACAGGCCATCCGTCGGCGCATCTTGGGTGGGCTTTGTTGTCCATCTGTTATTTCCTTATTCTCGACTAATGACCCGTGCACAGATAATTTTGAGACTGCATCACTGCCCACGACGACACCTGAGGAACGGAGACGTCTACTAAGCTTTGTCATTTGCGGCGGCGGGCCTACGGGCGTAGAGACAGCCGCTGTGCGTTTTCATGCAACGTTGGCTTGGGTGTTTGTTCTGATCGTTTCTTTCTTTAGGAAATTTACGATTTGTGCCAGGAAGATATCATCAACTATGTGCGTCTTGCGTTGCGTCTTATGTACTGTCTTAATCGTTTCTCCCCCAGTACCCCAAAATCTGTCGCGAGGAAGTCTCCATCCATGTTATCCAATCCCGGGAACACATTTTGAACACCGTGCGAATTCTCTCCACTTATTGGAGTAAAGCTGGACCTGATATCTATTTGCATTCATAGTACTCCGAGGCTATTTCTAAGTATGCAGAGGACAAGTTTAAACGTGATGACGTCGACCTCATCACTTCTGCCCGGTAAGCGTTTGTCGTCATCTTCAACACACATTCAATACTGATGTGTGGATCGTTCAGTGTTCACTCCGTCCATCCCGATCACGTTTCATTCACGGCCAAGGATCCAGACACGGGTGATGTTCTGTTGTACGACATCCCGACGAACTTTGTGCTTTGGTCAACCGGTATTGCTATGAACCCTTTCGCGGCGCGTGTGAGTTTCCACGACTATGCTGAGTGTTGCAGGTCGAATACTGATAAAGGGCATGCAATAGGTCACAAGTCTGCTCCCTAACCAGGTCCACAAGAAAGCCATTGAGGTCGATGCTTACCTTCGCGTGAAGGGTGCACCACTCGGTGAAGTCTACGCGATTGGTGACTGCTCAACGGTAAGGTCTCACTTTGAGTGGACCACACATTTATCTAACGGCGGGCAGATCGAGACGTCGCTCGTGGCTCATCTACTGGACCTCGTGGAAGAAGCCGACCGCAATAAGGATAACAAGATCGACTTTGAAGAGTGGGAAACCATGGGTGGGCTCCATCTTTGGTCTTCGTCCAAAATTTACTGACACGCGCACAGTAAAACGCATCAAGGAAAAGATTCCTATGGCTGAAGGCCAAGTCGAGAAAGTCCGCGAGCTGTTCGACCTCTACGACTCGGACTCGGACAACAGCCTCACGCTGAACGAGCTCGCCGTCCTCCTGCAAGAAATCGGAAACAAGATCACCGCGCTGCCCGCCGTACGTCCCCCTCTCCTCCCCCTCTTCTTCTCACTATGTCACACTAATACATGTTCCTGGCAGACCGCGCAAGTCGCGTCGCAAGAAGGCAAATACGTCGGCCGCAAGCTGTGCTACCTCGCGAAGCAGCGCTCCGTGCTCGTCGCGAACGACCTGCCCGAGCTCGACGAGGCCGTCAGCGGCCCCTTCCGCTACGCGCACCTCGGCTCGCTCGCGTACATCGGCAACGCGGCCGTGTTTGATCTTGGCCGCATGAGCTTCATGGGCGGCCTGGTTGCGATGTATGCGTGGCGGAGTGTGTATTGGAGCGAGCAGGTTAGTTTGAGGACGAGGGCGCTGTTGATGATTGATTGGATTGTGAGGTGCGTTTTTTGTTTATCCGTTGTGGTTTGACGGGCGCATTGGGGCTGATGCTTTTGGTTTTGTTTTCGTTTGTAGGGGCGTGTGGGGCCGGGACTTGTCAAGGCTGTGAGGGACAGAGATAGAGGTGGCTTAATTTCTTGAACAACATGCTCAGGTTGGACACTCGTAGAGGCCCCGCATCCGCAGAGCGACTCCTTTGCTCTCGGTGCGGGGTGTATAGTATACCTCACATACTTGCCACTTACCAACTACTCGATATCGATACTCATTCGCACACTCGTACTCGTACCCGTACAACGTACAAGACCCGTCTGGTGCCATGGTGCCATGGTGCCACGGTACCGCTCCTATTAGCCCTGATAATGCGGACATTTTCGCCATCTGCATCCTTAGTCTAAGACTATCCGACATACGCATACGCATGCATACGCTCCACGCCCAACATCGACCACGCCCCGCGCCCTGAATCATTCACTGCTCCGTCCACTCGAACGACCCCGCAATCGCCGTGCGCCCCGCGAACGACCCCGGGCTCGGCGAGAGGATCGTCATCTTGCGATTCGGGATGTCGATATTCGTCCTGCGCATACCATCCAATAAACATCCAACCGCATCAGCACGCATCCCACAAACGATGAACAACGAGCAGCATGTAGCCTAGGCATATGTTGTTCGACACAGAAGGGAGAGGGGACGCACACAGCCAAAAAGCCGTCGACCTGCAAATCGAGGATCTCCTCGTCGTACCGCTCCGCCTCGTCCGCGTTCGGCGGAGCGAGCAGCGCGAGCATCGCGTTGCGCAGCCCCGAGCCCGGCGCGGCGGGATCGAGCTGTAGCGGCTGCATCTCGGAGACGGTGCGCGCGGCGCCGATGGGCAGCGCGGTCGAGGGCGCCATCGTTTCTGTCCGTCGCGCGTGTGAGGGTTACGTCTATAGGTAAGGGGATGGGACACAGGACGCACCTTCGCCGATGCGGTAGACGGTGAGGTCGTCGAAGCTGACGACGGAGCTGCTCGGCGCGAGGTGCACGTCCATGGCGGCTTCGCCGCCGGCTGTTGCGCTTGGATCGATGCCTGCGCCGGGCGGGGGCGTGAGCGGCTGGCCGTACATGTATGTGTGCANCTGNTATGTGTGTATGCGGGTACGGTAGGGCTGGTCCAGCTCCACGACCTAGATTGGCGCGAAAGGAGTGAAAGGGGGAAGGGGTGGGATGTGAGTTTGAATGAAAGAGGAGAGAGGGAGGGACGGAGGGGAGGACGCACGCCGCCGGACTTGGGGATCTTGACGACGGTGATGCGGTTCCCGTACGTGCGCTGCATCTCGACGTTGAGCTTCTCGTGCCCGACGATGAGGATGACGTTGATCCGGAACGCGTCGACGCACGCCTTGATGAGTGTGTGGCGGTGGTCCGAGGACGACGCGAAGGACGAGGGCGTGTCGACGATGAGCCCCGCTGCACGGCCTGTCCCATTTCCCATTCGCCAATCATCACCATCACCGATTCCCTCAGTAAGAGCAAGAGTGTGCACGCACCTTCGACGTCGAGCTCGCTGCGCTCGCGGATGTTCTCGCCGAGGTTGCGGATGAGCCGGTCCATGAGCAGCGGGTTGCGCCGTGTTTCGGCGTGGCCATACCAGTACACGAGCGGGAGGAGCGCGTTGGACGAGAGGGTGGTGGGCGCGGACGTTGCAGCGGTGCCGAGGGGCGAGGCTGGCGAGGCGGTTGTGAGTGGTGCGGTGATCGGCGCGGCCGACAGTGTCCCGGGGATGGTCCATCCGCCCTGCATACACACGAATCCACACCTCAGCCATCGTAGCGCGTGGGGATGGAAGCAGAAGAGAGGGGACGCGACGCACCTCGGCGGGGTCGACGTTCACGTAGAGCGGCGCCCAGTCCTGGCCGGCGCGCACGGCGTAGTTTGTGAGGATCTTGCACACACTCGTCTTGCCTGAGTTCTCGGGGCCGAGCACGAGCACGCGCGGGAGTTCGTTGTCCATCGGCGCGACGGCGCGCACGCGCAGCGTCTCGTGCGAGAGGTGCACGTTTGCATACACAGCCATGGGTATATCTTCCGAGACATATTCGCAGAAAAGTGATAGGAAATGGCCATGATTTTCCGAAATCAGCTAAAGAAACAGATCACACGTTAGCCGACCGGTAGCATTTGTTGACTCTGTTGAATTAACCCGGGTACTCACTTGAGAATACCTCGATGCATTATGATCCATGCCTTGAAGTGATGGTACCACACCAATGATGCTGATGTTTTTGGAATGAATATCACCGCTTTAGTTGTCCGCGATGAGTGGCGAGCGGCAACTTGAAGCTACGGTGACCGGACTGCTAGAAATACACGAAGATGGAATCCTGAGATAAGTCAATGAGATAGTACATGAATCGGATTGTGCTTGGTAAAGGTGGGTGATTCACGAAGATGGATCCCGTGCAGAGTAGGACGGCATATGCGGCGAACTCGAAGATGTAAGGAAACATCATTCCACCGCCGTCCGTGCCTTTACCGCCGGATTTCATAGACCGCTGGCTACTGTCGTTTCTTGGTCGAGTAAGTGCGTGTACTTCGTCCGTCCACGCTTGCCGAGTTCTTGACTTGCGTGACCTGGGGCTGCATGACCGGGGGTAGCACGGAGACATCGACTGTTGATTCGGTAAGTACTTACTTGTTGCCAGTGGGAGTTTGGCAACTCAGCGGAGTCTGGAGTCTGGACCGTGATTATCGACGCATTAGGAAAATGGCACATGATCTATCGAAATTTCTGGACTTTCGGCCGGAACTTGGATGTTCTTGGACACGACAGCCAATGAGAATTCAGATTGACTCGGGCACCTCGGGTACATTCTCGTTTATGTAGTTAAGGATGGTAGTGAAGATGAGTCCTGATGCCCTCTCACCTGCTTTTCTACCTTCGGCGGCAGGCTCGCGACTAGTCAGACGCGGAGCAGGAGTGGATTTCAAGATGAGAGTTCGTTAATGTTGCATCCTCTTCGGGCCGGACCCGTAGATGGATCTGAAGATGGGCTGGGACCTGCTGAGACGAAACGTGCCTGATGCTATCGTAGACATTGGATTGACACAGCAGACCGAGCACTACTGACTAAGCCAATGTGCTGGTGCTTGCCGTCCTTCCACGCGTCGTACGGCGAGGCGTTCGTCTTCCTACCAGCAGTATTGGTCGACCAATGCGAGTGACTCTAGCTGAGCTTCTTTGTAAGTGCTGTTTGCAAGCGTAGAGCTTCCCATATCGTTGACGCGGACGACGCGATTTGCAGAGTTCAGAGGACCGCAAAATGCCAATGGTATTCGGGGTCTCCATGGTTCGACTTCAAATTCATCCCCCTCAACCTGCGCCCCGCTGTCAATACTTGTCAGACCTTCCTAAAGCAAATCATACATAACGGATACAAAAACCGCCGAAACAATGCTGCATCAGAGTACTGAAATATGACCATGGGAAATGGAATGAAGTCAGTAGTTTTGAAATAGTAGATGTGCGTTCATCACTTTTCCATTCATCCAAGCGTCGCGATTCTGACTTCACTCCGTACTACGGAATAGACGCAGAAAGCCACCCCTACAATTTTCGTGAGTGTGGTAAGTGATTTTGGACCCGTTTTCTTGAATGATGGACATCCTGATGCCGTCGGCGTCGAGTCCGCTTTCCTTCCCGCTTCTATGCGACCACATAGCTGAGAGCATGATGCCTCCACTGCATGGCGTACGCATCGAATTCTTGGGCAGAGGGTGGGTTGGATCGT
>SEOQ01000177.1:0-40474 GCA_004679275.1 Dentipellis fragilis
TACCACAGGCCCCGACTACAAGTTTACCTTCCCTCCGTTCCCCGCTCCCCCACCGGGAGTGAACATCATCCCGTTCAAGGACTTCAAGCCAAGTGGCATCCGCATCCCGATTGATGGCGATGACTTCGAGCAGGAGCGCGATGGGCTGGGGATCCCGACGGTTGAGCTGCTCGTGAAGCATTCCACAGATAACCTCGAGAAGAAGCGGCGCAAGAAGAAACCGGGCGCGCCACAGGTCACCGTCGACCAAGGCAAGCCGAAGACGTGGTGGGAGCAATGGGATGAGCTCGAGGACGTACGCAAGAAATACTACGATCCGTACGTGATCTTATTCTTCGACGCGTACTGCGCACTTACCCAACATCGACAGCAACCTCTCGCGCGTCGATCGCGTCTTCCAAGCTGGTGCCGATTTCCGTGGCGGCCGACCGTGGCCCCAAGGCGCCACTGGACACGCGCTCCAGAATCTATGGGATCAGGTATGTGGGCCACACCGCAATGTCCGACGCGTTATATTCACTCCAGAGGGCTAGTTCCGCACCTATGTCGGCCTGCTGCACAACCCAATCATCAACCGCAAGAAACAAGACCAAATCTCAGATGACTCCGACGACGAGGCCGGCCCCAAAGCGCCGGCCCCCGCGCCTGTCCACGTCGTGCAGCAGCCTGCGCCGCCACCGCCCACGAAAGCCGAGACAGACAATCCCGCCTACCTAAAACGACGTAAGCGACCCTTCCGACCTATGGGTTCCGCCTATGACGAGCCCGACGAAGCCGAGGCGGAGGAAGGTCTCTCCTGGGATGAGAAGCTGCAGAACCGGCGCGAAGAGAAAGATATCCGCATGGACAACTTCCTCAACGACCCCGAGCGAAGCATGCGCATATTCTTCTCGTCCTACTTCCGCGACCGCGGGCTCATCTGGTACATCCCTCCCCTCTGATAATAAGGAGCTCATAGCTAACGCACACTCGACGCAGGTCCGAGCCCCGCTGCCTCGCAATGCCGACGCTCGTCTCGTACTTCCTGCGCTACCTCCTGCGCAGCCGCGTCCTCCCGGAGCCCGAGCACGAGAAGCCGCTGCGGCGCGCGTGCGAGATCGCAGAGAAGGCGCGCTTCGAGCTCCCGCTGACGCACGCGATCGGCAAGGCCGTCACGGACGAGTTCCACGACGCGTGCCGGCACTGCTGGGGCACGCGCAAGCCGCCGTTCGACTGGGGCGACTCGGGCATCTTCGCGTCGCAGAAGGACGAAGACAAGGATGCGAACGAGGACGAGGACGCCGCCGAGCCGGGCACCAAGCGGCAGAAGACAGACGTCGACAGCGCCCCGCTGGACGCAGCCGTCAAAGCAGCGGTTGCGTCCGTCGTCAGCAACGCAGCCGAGTTCCAGCCTATCTTGCTCGACAAGAACACCGTCCCCGAGTCCGTCGCGGCGGGCGGGTGGGGCGAGCCAGGCAGTGGCAGCTGGGGCGATGCGACGGCCTGGGGCGCAGACGCAGACGACGCACCCGCCGCAGGGACCGAGGGCACTGGCTGGGGCGACGCCGCGAACACTGCAACGCCTGTAGCATGGAACGCGGACTGGGGCGACGGTGACGGCAACGGCGAGAGCGCGGAGGAGATGGCGGCGTGGAACCGCCCGCCGCCGACGCTCGTCGGGCTGCTCGGGCCGACCGCGCTCCCGCTCACGCACGAGCCGGGCGTCGTCGAGTGGTCGACGCGCCGCGTCGTGAGCCTGCACCCACCGCTGCCGCCGCGCCTGCCAGGCAGCGGGGCTGATGCAGTCGAGGAGGCGCTCGAGCGCCACTTTGGGCGCGTCGTGTTTGCGCCGTGGCCGGGCTGGGATAAGCATGAGAAGTCGGATATTAGGAAACCGGTGATTCCGAACACGAGTAAGGGCGCGGTGGTCGCGGAGGAGGATGCGGAGCGCGAGGTAGAGGCGAAGGGCGGGGTGAGGCCGCACAATCCGTTCAAGGACGAGATTACGGTGCTCGTGATGCCCGAGATCGTGGACTTGCTGTCCGTCGGCATGGGCCTCGGGGCGTACTGGATCGAGATCGTGAGGCAGGAGGGAGTCTCGTCGGGCAGCAAGAAGGGGAAGAAGAAGGAACGTCCACGGTACTGGTACATCGAACAGGTGATGCATATCATGCCGAGCTACTATGAGGAGGCGTAGATTCTTGGGTGAGGGTGAGAAAGAAAGAAGTATTTTCAAGTGTATCTGCTTTTCTGCTGCTGTTTGTTTTCGACGCGCTATTCACTTCCATAACTCCTGCTTTCACCACGTACCTTCTTGCTTTCATAAGACACTCACCACAAGCTGCATGTACAACTAGACTCGCATGATAGGGCGCAATGAATGGAAATAAGCAGCAGTACAGTTCGACAAGAAAATGTTCAATAAATTAGAGTGCTCCGGGCTCGATCTCGCCCAGCAGCAACGTCGCGTCTTTGCTCCCGGTGAGGACTATAAATCCACAATGTCAGCAACCGAGAAGATGACAGGCATTCATAGCACATACCTATAGGCTCCTTCGGGTGGAAGTCTACCGCGGTCACAGTGCCCCTATGGCCGGGCAACTGAAGCAATTCGTCAGGACAAAAGTCTGACAATACGGACCTAAAGACATACCTTGTACAGAATTTTCGCGCTCTCTACGTCCCAGATGGTGACAGTCCTATCCGCCCCGCCCACCGCGACCCTCCGCCCGCCATCCTCCTTGCTCCACGCACCCTTCAGCAGGGTGTTTTCGAACCCTGCAGGAGCACCTGTGAGAATACGATGGATGCGGTTCGGGGATGGCGAAAAGGGGGCGGATGTCGTGGATAATTGTCTGCGACGAGAACGACGGGGAGAGCAGGTATTGACCATTCGGCGAGACGGCGAGGGAGGTAGGGGTATCGGTGTGGCCTGCGAGCGTCGAGACCTGCTCCTGCTTGCGCAAGTCCAGGATCTAACGCAAAAACCGCGTAAGTCCACGTGAAGAGTACCCAAGACGAACACGTACATGAATCTCGTTGTCCAGTGCTCCTGCGTAGATGTTAGCGCCGTCTGCACTCCACGCCACGCTCGTCACCGGGCACCCAAGCTCGAACACCGCGACCGGCTCCTTCCCGCTCTCCTCACCGCCCTCCCAAACGCGCACCGTCCCGTCGTCACTGGCAGTTGCCAACAGCTCGACACCCGCCCCGCCGGTGATGGTGCGGTCGACCGCGTTGATGATCTCGCGATGCGCGCGCAGCTTCCGTACGCGCTGGCCTGTCGTCACGTCCGTGAACGCGAGGGTGTGGTCTGCGGAGACTGAGTATATGAGCGGGGAGACGAGTGACCATTGGAGGTCTAGCGTGGGCGCTTTGTGGATGGTGGAGAGCAGGCCGTAGTTGGTATTTGGTGGGTAGGTTCGCCAGAGTGCTGCAAACGCGCATACGAGTTAGCAGACCTTGTCTCGCATCAGAAAGAACACGCACAGATTCCCCTGTCTGCAGAGCATGCAGCAAGATTCTGCCCAGTAGGGTCGAATCTACAGCTGAGAATCTCCGCCTAGGTCGTGTCGGCGTCAGTGCCATCTGGGTGGTCAGAGTCGAAAGACTACGTACCGAATGGGCCCCTGACAGACTGACAATTGGCGCATCCAAGCTACTTGTTCGTTTTACGGACCGGATGAGGCCCTGCTGACGCTCGTCGTTGGACGTGGAGATGATAATTTGCTGGTTCGCCTCGGGCTCGGAGGAGCGCGCCCTCTTCATGAGGGCACCTCCCGGTGGTGACGCGCCGCGTTTTGACATGGTGAATATGGGTAGGAGAAGAGTTGCCTAGAGGAGTAGGACACGAAGAGCACGCGGAGGTGTGCAGGTGAAAGCCTGGTGAAGCTGAGACGGTTAGCTTCAGAAGCCCATTCAATCCATTGGCCACCTACTCAAGATACGTAATAGCAATCGCGAGGAGGCTTGCTGTGCGGTTTCTGAGGGCGCAAAGAGTTGGCAGTGGTGTAATGTGCAGAAATGCAGATGCTGGTAACTTGTAAGCCGTTCATCGCTCAACATTCAAAAGATAATTGGTTGGTTTAATTTTTAGTGGCCGCCTGGCGGAATGGCGCCGCGTTTGACGCCGGAGCGTCGAGGTCGTAGGTTCGACGCCTACCGGTCATGCTGCCCCAACGGAGGCTCTCGTTTTTCCCCTCACACGTACTACTTTTTCTCAGTGCATGTACATGCACACTTGTCAAGAAATCCCCATTTTCGATTTCTTGGGGGCGTGCGCTATTATTTAAGTACCCTTGGATATTCCCGGATAACGAAATATACATCTCTGATAGATAAACCTCTTTCGACAAAGCAGAAAACACATTTGCAACCGGATAGAAAAGTAGTTATGAGATGTCTCAACCGGACCACACTGCACCACCTGGAGCGGTGTAGCTCTGCAGGTTGTTGTAGATGTTGACCTTGTGGCATTCGCTGTCAGCTTTTATAAAGCGAGCCAGGAAATTAAATAGATGCTCACGGTAATGCCGGGGTCGGTTGGCTTGTAAGCACCTGGCAGCGCAATCGTCGGCGGGCTGGCGCTGCCTCCGCCTGTGATCTTGACTTGAGCACAGCCTGGAAGTTGAACGACATAAGAATCATGAGAGAACGGGAGATGGCATTTGAATTTACCAATGTAAAACTGGGCGCCGGGGTAGCTCTGCGCAACATGCAGGGCAATCTGAACCGCAGCAGTTAGAGGGGGGACGTGTGAAGGTTGATATGAAGCTCACAATTTCAGCACGGAGGAGGTATTCTCCTGCCGGAAGCGAGGCCGGGATGACCACGCTGTGCTTTCCTGTGGACTAGCTTATAAAGAGCTTTCCTCTGATCAGCTATAACAGACGTACCGCCGTTGGTATTGACGACGTCGGTCGCCCACTGCTGCGACGACGGGTTAAGAAGACCCGACGAGTAGAGCTTGGTCCAAACAGTGCCCTGGCCGTCGAAAGAGGCGGCGGTGGAAGGTGCCTTGGCGATATATACCTGGACCGGGCCCTTGTGGCCGCCAGAGATAGGATCCTCACCAGTGCGCTGGGCATGCTGGTGCCACTCAAAAGTGAGCTTTATAGAGATAATTAGCAGATGAACAAGGGAAGAATAGAACGAGAGCTGCTTACGTTCGTGCCGGCGGGGATGGATACGGTCTGGACGCTGGCACCGGACAAGCCGTTGACATTGCAAGTCAGGTCCTTCGAAGTCACATCGGTGACTGGGTTGTTGTTGGGAGTGACACGGATGTAGTTGTTTTGACCCTCATCTTGCTGGAAAAGGCAAGAAATTGATGAGCAGGGACGCCCAGAACACCACAATGTTCTGCCAACGTACCCCATTCACCCAGATGTACTGCATGGTGACTGCAAACAGAATGCATCAGTAAAGAGGCTCCTTTGCTAGATAAATGCTATGAAATCGTACAGTGGGCTTGGGCCAATGCCGCAAAGGCGAGGACGGAGAGGATCACCTTCATGTTGTCTTAGAGCCTACTGTCGGCTACTCCATCTTATGAGGCATTTTAAAGTCGAGAGCTGGTAAAAGTCGGGGACTTGGCATATCGCAAATCATCTTGGCATATAAGTCTCCTGCGAAGTGCCTGGATAGAGGTGGTAAATAGTCAGCTAGAGTAACGACACATCTTGGCCAACTGGCTTCGAGATGATCACATTTCTCGCGAGTGCCCGAGAATAGAGCGGATGGCACGGTTGATAATCATGCGGGCCATTCATCGGTCCCGGCAACAATGTGCTGCCGCTAAATGAGACGGACCAAAGGGCGCTCGAGGTGGAGCAAAGCTGGAAAACCTCGGAAAGATCACGGTCGCGGAGGACGCGTCTGCGTCACGTGCAGGAGCTGACCTTCCGATGAGCGACGTCCTGTTCGCGTCTATCTTGCATTCACCATTCACCACTACTTTCAGTCACCGACCACGTCAGTATCCTACAGGCTAACGCCTTACCATCTTCCGCGTTGTGTCGCTTCATTTAGCAGAGGCTGCGCGCAGCCCTCTTGCAACACGCTCACGTCTTGATACTCGGCGAAACTCAACATTTCGAGCGCGGCCTTCCTACCCCAGAACGTCAGCCAAGAAGCCCTGTGATTGCGATGGCCCTTCTTCTCGAGACGTCTCTTGGCGACATCGTCATTGACCTTGAAGTTGACGCGTGCCCGAAAACATGCGAGAACTTTCTCAAGTTGTCCAAGATGTACTATTACAACCTCAATGCTTTCTTCAATGGTGCGTAATGCTGCATGACCATCTTCTGTTTATATATCAACCCATCAATCTGACTATCTGTCTAGTCTCAAAGGACTTCCTGGCTCAGGCAGGAGACCCATCCGCGAGCGGCACAGGCGGTGAATCCGTCTGGTCGTTAATTGCATCTCAGAGAGGAGCGTCGGACGTCCCTCGATATTTCAAACCAGAGATCATCCCTGGCCTTAAACACACGCACAAGGGGACAGTATCTATGGCAGTCGCGCCGACAATTGAGGGGCAACCTGTTGGTGGGTGTGGAAGTCAGTTCTTCGTAACTCTTGCCGATGGCATTGAGTACCTTGATGGCAAGCACGCCGTCTTTGGTCATGTCGTGGAGGGTCTTGATACTTTGGACAAGATCAACGAAGTCTTTGTCGACCAAGAGGGCAGACCATTAAAGGATATTCGAATAAGGCATGTGATCATTCTAGGTGAGAATGTCTTTTGCTGCCAGCCGCATACATCGTATTCAAACTCTGCAGATGACCCTTTCCCGGATCCACCGGGCCTCGTTATTCCCGACTCTCCTCCTACAAAACCCCCGGATAATTCCACTCGTATCGCAGAGGACGAGGATCCCCTAGAAGAGTTGCCCGAGGATGAAGCCGAAAAGGAACGTCGGAAGAAAGCAGCCGCAGCTTCTGCTCTCACCTTGGAGATGGTCGGAGACCTTCCCTTCGCTAACGTGCGACCACCCGAGAACGTGCTTTTCGTGTGCAAGCTAAACCCTGTCACGAGAGACGAGGACCTGGAGCTCATTTTCTCCCGATTTGGTACAATCATGAGTTGCCAGGTTATCCGTGACAAGAAGACAGGTGACTCGCTGCAATATGCTTTTATTGAGTTTGATAAACGTGAAGAGGCGGAGCAGGTATGTCACCGCAGATTCGAAATGCCGGAGATACTAATTCTGGAATCAGGCGTACTTCAAAATGCAGAATGTCCTTGTAGACGATAGACGTATATGGGTGGACTTGTATGTACCTAATAATGTTTCAGTCATTCAAAGCTACTGACGTGTACCTTCACAGCTCCCAGTCCGTCGCTCGGACAAATACAACTTGGTCGAATAACCCAACGCTGGGATCTCGTGGTGGACGCGGTGGAAGAGGACGAGGTGGAGGCGGCCGTGGTGCTTTCGGCGGAAGGGAAGACCTCGAGGGAACCCGTCGGTATAGGGCTGGTGGCCACGACGACAGTGACAGCTACGGGATGGTGTTTGATGTGCCGGGTGACGGTAAGCATTCGAAGCGCCGGCATGCTAGTCGCAGTCGGAGCAGGTCTAGGGAGAGGGAGAAGAGAAGGCGGACCAGGTCTCCCATTTCTAGTGACAGGGCTCGTCCCGAGCGGTCTCGTCGCAGTCGCAGCAGAGAGAGGGATCACAGGCGAAGGGCTGACAGTCGTGATCGCTACGAGCGTGACCGGCGGCGCTAGGTAGTGTATCCAAGTGTGTCTGTTGTCGCGCAGTGCCTCAGTGCTAAATATGGGTATCTCAGACGTTCCTTCATGCAGTCAACCCATAATTCGGTCGGTTCTTCTCCATTGCATCCCGTCGTTGGTTTCACCTGGCACGCTGTGCCGTAGCATTGTGACTAGCTCGCCGCCCTTGGTCCTGTCCGCCCCCGATTGGGCAGTCTGGGATGGAATCCCCTACATATATTGAGCGTGCTGCGTTCGCGTTTTCCTTAGACCCCCCGCTGCTTCTAGACCAATGGTGCCCTTCGACATCCCGTACGAGGCCTCCAACACCGATGTCGTTCTGCGTTCGAATGATACCAAGCCAATCGACCTTCGGGCTCACCGATGCGTCCTCTCTTCTGCGTCCTCATTCTTCTCCACTATGTTCTCTCTCCCACAACCTCCTTCTTCGGACCCATCCCTCTTACCTGTGGTCGAGATGTCCGAAGGGGCCGCGTTGCTTAGGCCAATGCTTCAATTCATTTATCCTGTCCCCGACCCCATCATTACCACTCTCGACGAGCTCGTACCCTTGATGGGCACAGCTGCGAAGTACGACATGACAGGCGTCCTCTCCCGCCTTCGCGCGTGTCTCGTGGCCCCGACCTTCCTGAAGGAGGAGCCGGTCCGAGTATTCGCCATCGCTTCGCGTTTTGACTTCGAGGAAGAAGCCAAGATCACATCTGGCCACACCCTCCGCATCAATGTTCTCGAAAGCCCCTTATGCGACGATCTGAAGTACATCACGGCACACTCTTTCCTACGCCTGCTCAACCTCCACCGCCATCGTGCTGACGCAGCGCAGGAGGCGCTGATCATCACGGACGAGGTGAAGTGCATGCACTGCAACGGGCGCGGGGCGTACACCTCGTTTGCACTTCCTCGGTGGTGGCTCGAATTCAGGGATAGGGCGAAGGAGGAGCTGAGGGTTCGGCGACGTCGGACGTGATATTCTCTCTGGCGTTCCTGGCCAAGGTGGCGCAGGCGTCTGATTGCCAGAGGTGTCCTGCGAGCATCCTTGACTCGCACGCCTTCCTGGAGGCGCTCAAGGCGAAGATTGACGCCCTTCCGTCGACGATATGACGATCCCCGTATGATACCCTGCAGAAATTTTCGGAATTTTATATCTTACTATCTCAGTGACATTGCGTGTAGCTTCCCTTTACTTATTTACTGTACTTAAAGCCTATGATACCTCCTTCGCGAATCGACTGTATATGTTGTACGTTATATTTACTTAGTAGTCTCGCAGAGATGTTGAGTTCAATTAGCGGCAGTGGCCAGATGTTGACTTATGCTACCGGCTGTTAAAGCGGGATCGGTGTCCCATAAGTACAGATCCCGAGCGGAAGATCCGTCCGCCATGGATCCAGCTCCGCTCCGCGCTGATTTTCGTTTATACGAGCAACCGATAAGTCCAAGATGACTCTGTCCAGGCGTATATACATAGCGTCTCCGCTGCTATCTTTCTTCTCTACCCGCACGAGCATTCTTCATTCCTGACAGCCCCCACACTATTTCGCGCATCCATCATGGCATCTGCTCAACTCGCAGCCTTCAAAACCCCTGCCATCGACAATGAGCCGATGGTACGTCAGATGAAGCCTGTATGCATCGCGATGGCACACTCATCCTGTCGGTATCGTTGCAGAGAAGCTATGCTCCTGGTTCTGAGGAGAGGAAGGCACTCGAAGCTGCCCTTGCTCAGATGGAACAGGAGCTTCCCTTCGAAGTGCCCTGTGTGATCAACGGCAAGCCGGTAAGCCGCTTGTACTCATGGTGGTATTGTAATCCAGACACTAATGGACGTCGTGTCCTTAGGTCAAGACTGGCAAGCTGGCCAAGCAGCTGATTCCGTCTGATCACTCGAGGCACCTCTGCACATATCACGAGGCGGACGAGGCAACTGTTGCGAGCGCGATCGACGGTGCTTTGGCAGCCAAGGAGGAATGGGAGAACCTGCCGTGGGGCGACAGGGCTGCTATCTTCCTCAAGGCTGCGGACCTCGTCAGCAAAAAGTACCGATACAAGCTGATGGCTGCTACGATGCTTGGCCAGGGAAAGAACGCATGGCAGGCTGAGATTGATGCCGCTGCCGAGGTGCGTGTGGAACTCATTTGGCGTTGAATAATAGTCTGATCTGCTTGCTTGTCAGCTTGCGGACTTCTTCCGCTTCGGCGTGAAGTTTGTCGAGGAGCTGTATAGCCAGCAGCCTTCCAAGAACGCGCCCGGGTGCTGGAAGTAAGTGTCCGCTTCCTTCACAATTCAACCCTCCATTTATCGTCATCTGCAGCCGAGTCGAATACCGTGCTCTCGAGGGCTTCGTCCTCGCAGTCTCGCCATTCAACTTCACCGCGATCGGTGGTAATCTTTCAGGAGGTGCGTTTCGTCATTCGAATTTATCGTGTCCCTAATTCTCACTCCGATATCCACAGCGCCTGCTCTTGTCGGCAACGTTGTTGTGTGGAAGCCCTCGCCCGCCGCTACCTACTCCAACTACCTGGTTCACCAAATCCTGCTCGAGGCTGGCGTTCCGGCAGGCGTGATCCAGTTCGTGCCTGGTCCCCCGCCGGAGGTCGTTGCTCAGGCGATCGGCAACCCCAACTTCGCAGCGCTTCATTTCACTGGGAGCACCTTCGTGTTCAAGAAGCTGTGGAAGGACATCGCTGCAAACCTTGATATTTACAAGGGTTACCCCAGGATTGTTGGAGAGACTGGTGAGTTAACGATCGCTCGTTCATATCATGGATGTTAATTTGGCATTATATCGAAGGCGGAAAGAACTTCCACCTCATCCACCCATCCGCGGAGATCAAAAACGCAGTTCTGCAGAGTATCCGTGGTGGCTTTGAATACCAAGGTACGTCTTATACTTTCTGATTTCCCGAGAGAAATTCCTCATCCTAGGCTTACAGGTCAAAAATGCTCTGCCCTGTCCCGTATCTACGTTGCATCGTCGGTTTGGAACTCGGGCTTCAAGGATCTCCTCCTTTCCGAGATCGCGAAGATCAAGGTCGGACCCGCAAATGACTTCACAAACTTCCTGGGACCGGTTATGTATGTACAGCGTTCGACTCCAGATTCNTNTCCATCTGACAACGCCTGGTAACCAGNGGTAAACCTGCTTTCGACAAAATTACCGGGTATATNTCGAAGGCCAAGGAGGCGGGCGGAGAGATCCTGATCGGAGGAACTGGTAAGCTATGCTTTGTCTCGCAGATTGATAGCATATTCACACATATTCCTAGGCGATGACTCGAAGGGCTACTTCATTCAGCCTACCATCATCCTGACGAAGGATCCTCACTCGATCACCATGAAGGAGGAGATCTTCGGCCCCGTCATCACCGTACGTATCATCGTANGAAGGCTAGCTGAGCGGGACTAATCTCAATTACAGATCTACGTCTACGAGGACGCCGACTTTGAGAAGACTGTCGACCTGATCAACACTACGTCCGACTACGCTCTGACCGGCTCGATGTACGTCTTCTTTTATTTNTNTTTCGTGGGTATGTTCTCAACCATCTGCGCTTNCAGCTTCTCCTCGGACCGCAAAGCGCTTCTCTACGCCACGAACAAGCTCCGCAACGCGGCCGGNAATGTCTACTACAACGAGAAGTGCACGGGTGCAGTCGTCGGACAGCAGCCCTTCGGCGGTGCGCGTGCAAGCGGGACGAACGACAAGGCAGGCAGCATCAGCATCTTCTACCGTTTCGTCAGCGCCAGGAGGCATCAAGGAGAACTTCGTTGGGCTCGAGGATTTCAGCTATCCCTCGAACTTGTTGTAACGAGCTCGGCGAGGACAGAAGGGAGAAAATGGACTTTAAGAATTGACGTAAAAACATCTTGTATGTATAGGGACTACTTGTCAAGGCTATCCGGATTGTGCTATCTCTGTCTGGTGCAGCTGGGTCCCAGATGACGCTCTGGGTACACAAATGGGTTGTGTTGAGTATGTTTGGTCGTCGGCGTCGGCCGAGCGCAGCACGTAGTATATAAAGCAAGCGAGGACACATGCATCTCTCNGGTGCTGCTTGACTTGCTTAGTGGCTCGTCACTTCGCCCACATNATTTGCTGGGTCGTCGACCGGGTACACNTGTTGTATGTNTATGNCGATCGCTGCGATCCGACCCGATGAGCCTGATGTCTCCTTTTCCAGGATCTGGTGTCAACATNGATTGGATGCGTGNATCTCGACTTGCNNAANTGCTCGTCGCTTNACCCCNNTTGTGTACTTGGTCGTCGGCCGCCGCTCAGTNTCCTCGCTAAANTGCATTCCTCGTCGCTCCAGGGGACAGCCGGCAACCCTGGAGNGGCGGGGGGAAAGCACACAGCGCAGGTGCGTCGATGACGATCTCTGCCATCTGACGCGATCAACCTGATGTCTTCTTCCAGGATATTTTGCGGAAAGGCGAAACCACTGTTGGTACAGACCGACGAGAGGGATCTTAGTTGATGTGAGTCTGTTATCTTCCCTTCTGTGCACCGTATGTAACATGTAACTAATAGTTCTGCATATAGCCCGCGAGTTGGCCTACAGATCAACAGCTGCCATTCAAATTAAATACCCCAGATCATGCCCAGATATCTGGGCACAGCCGACTGCCCTCCCTTCGAGTACCTTTGGTGAGGTGCGACCGGCTGTCAAACACATAACGCCCTCCGTGGCAATTTGCAACCGCATGTTACATGCGAGATTCATTGGGTCGATGAAGTACCGATGGAAATCTACGGTGTGCTATCTTCACGACCTCTTCTGTGCCAGTGGCAACTTGCCACTCCATGTTACATGTGAGACTCATTGAGTCGATAAAGTGCCGGTGGAACTCCACCAGGTGCTATTCTTCAAATCAATTACCCCAGGTCATCTTCCCCTACCTTATATCTATTCCTTTACGTTACAGTATCAGAATTCTGCTACCACGACATATTGGGTGGGATGGTTCATTTTTTCTTTACCTGGTTCGCCTCTTTTGTCAAGCAATATAAAGTTGGCAAACCGGAATCTTGTGTGAGATACGGTCATAAGGATGAGCATGTCGCTGCCATATTTGAAAGGCAAATAAGTCGTCGGATGGACCTTCGCGCTCTCAGTTTCATACAATGTAGACATTCATGCGCGTACAAGTCTTTTGACATTAGGGTACAGGATTACATAGACAGGAAGCTAACTTCGCCTCGTGCAAGTAACATCATCGACCACCAGACGCGCACGACCTGCATCCCGCCTCAACTAGACAGCCACGCCGACGAGCCTTTGTCAATCGCGCATGCACAGCTATCGGGGTGCAAATGAATGATGACAAGCCATATTTGGCTGCGCCCTGAGTCAAGGCAGATGTCGAGAACCTAGTATCGCAAGGCGGCTGGGCAGTTGGGGACGACCTTCCCATACGTACTGTACATTCAGCGTACCAATCTTCTTTTCCTGGGCCGTGCCGCGATCCGGTCTCGAGACATGACGAAGGCTTCTGGAGTTGTTCGCTTTAACGATGCACAGTGAGTACGGTGACTGCACCGGTCTAAAAGAATAAAAGAGTCAGTACAGGTTGTAAACCACATTGAACCAACGTTAACGATGCGCATACGCCGAAAAGATCAGAGGAAAATTTGTTCTCAAAGGCACAGTGGGGCGTTACTCCCGCCTCGACGAGCTGGGTTAATCGAGCTTAGAGCTCTTTGTCATCATGAGCTATGGCATGCAATTTTTGCGTCTTGGTCGAAGAAACATAATTCACCTGTGAGAAAAAGGTGGTTAGTATACGTGACGGAAACGGAGCGCGCAGAAGATCAGAAGAAAACGTTATCTCAAAGGCATAATGGGGCGTTACTCCCTCCTCAACGAGCTGGGTTAATTCGAGCTGAGAGCTCTTTGTCATCATAAGAAGAGAAGTGCAAGGCATATCACAACGATGGGATGTTAGCACGAACCTCTTTGCTTTCACTTTCCGGGCGGATGAAGGACAGTCCAAGACACGTCTGCAGAAGGCAAAAGGTTACAAAGCTCACCGCCTCTCAGTGACCCAGTTCCCCTGCCAGCACCTATATGTCGGAGCGTCCGTTATACTGGAATCAACGCGACTGGCTTGCACTATGTCCGTTCGGAGAAGTGCACGCGTGCGGTCGATGGAAGGTCCCTTTTCCAAAACGTGTAGGATCGAGGAATCCAGAAGGTAAAAGGCGACTGAATGTCATATTTGACCGTTTTTGTGAAGACCATGGGGTTGTTGCGAACGACGTTCCGCACAAGGCTTGAATGCAAATTTCGGCACGTGCTGCATATGAAGTGACTTTAGGGCCGGCGAAGACGCGTCGCGCGGCGCCCACGCGTCGAACTCAAGGCGCCAGCGGCGCTGTCCTCTCACCTTCGACTCCCTCAGCCGCATAGTCTCCATCAACTACATCTCATCAAAGAACAAGTTATCTATAGTCTCTCAGCAGCAAAATGCCGAATCTACCCGATCTCCAACCTCACCCAAGCCGGCAGGAACTGGAAGACGTACGTGGAGGCCCGCATCGGCGTGACAGGCTCTATCTCGCACAGTTTGATGCCTCCATTTTCTGACCAGCTAGTATTCAGAGTATTCGTATAAAGGAAATAGAGAATGCACAACTGCGTCAGGAGATTCAGAGTTTGAGACAGCAACTCATGAATAGAGATGGTGAGCATTTGACGTTTCGATTCGTATACTAGGGATGTCGTTGGCCATACGGAAGATGCCACCGACACTTCATTGAACAATCGTACAGAATGCTGACGAAGTGAAAGGCAAGGAAGATTTACCTGAGCCTATCGACAGCTCAGATGGTGGCGAGCCAGATACGTTTCGGTGTACGAGTTGTGCATGGGAAGTAATTCAAGGCATCTGTCAAGCATGCGGACTTGAACATGCCTATGACGCAGTACGTTTTTTTTGACTCCCTTGCTATGAGCGATAACAAATGGCTTTATAGGAACGTGAGGACGAGATATACCGGCATATCCATGGCAGTATCTCCACCGCTGAGACGCTCGCGCACAGCGACCGGCAGCTTACTCCGCGCGGTACAACGCCCTTGCTCGAGGTGGAAACGTTCATCGTGCCGCCGGAGTATCGGCAATCCCGGGAAGACGAATTCCGCGCATTGCTCGCGCGGGGCGCTTCACGTCTCATGTGCGAGACTTTCCATCTCGAGTACGCTTCCGAGGGCGGTATCGTAGCTTGGGCCGACACGGACCTGTTTGAAGAATTCTCCGGCCCGAGGATGAAGGAAGGCCACTGCTGGAAGATCTGTCTTGGACGCCGCATTATTCTGGACGAAGACGACGCAGATGGAAGCCAGTTCATCGAAGGACTTGTGGAAGAAGCCATGGTTTTTCCTATCAGCGAATCTAGCAAGAAGCCATGGGGTAAATGGGAGACGTTATTGGAGAAGAATGCCGAGGATAACATATGGGTTACGAGGCCTGTCTCGGGGGCTTTCCCTGGCCCCTATGATGACGATGAGATGACTATAGACGAGGATGAGGACGAGGACGAGGACGACTCGGAGACCTCGTCTGACGGAGATGATTCATCCCAAGCTGACAGCAATGACGAAAGCGACACTGTTCAGTCAACCAAGCCAGACGAGTCAGATGAACCAGACGAGCCAGAGGAAGCCTTGATCACCAATGCCTACGAGGATTCAGACATTGGGTCCGACGAGATGGAGGTAGATTTCGAGCCTGCATGGTACGAGCCAGAAGACCAGGATTACCAGGAACCGGGAGAACATGAAAAACATGATGCCATCGACGTGGAGCCTGTCCTCCCCGAAGACGAGGTTTCCGAGTCATCTGAGGATAGCGACTATGATCTGGATGCAGAATCGAGCGGTGACGAGGTTCTATGAGATGCGGTGGCCAATGTACTTCCAGCAGCAGGCTGAGTCTGCGAGACATCACTTGGAGCTCATTGAGAATCCTGAGCTTATATTTTGTAACCATATACCATGTGTATAGAGAGCGTATCTTTCCTCAACTCCAAGCGTGTTGTCTGCATTCTTCACAAGCTTCTGAGAAGCAAGATCAGTGCTTCTCGTGAGGCAAGACAGGTTCAATAGTGGTTTCATAAAATGTTATCCCAGACATGTTAGTATGGCTACCTGGCGCAATGGTAGCGCGTTTGGCTTCGATTGCCAGCGTACCAAAAGGTTGCAGGTTCGAGTCCTGCGGTGGTCAATAAGAGGGTCGTTCGGTTTAGTTTTTTTTACTCGTAACTAATATATATGCTATTGCTTTCTCCAAAGTTACACGGAATCATCCATCTAACTCAGTAGTAAAGTACGAGTTCTGACGTCCAACAAACAGATATCTACGAATCTGGTTCCAAGGGTACTTACCTGCAAGTAGAACAATTAATGTCGCCTTTCAGGCCCTTTGTCTTCCAGCAACTTGGCGCACGTGGAGATGTAATTGGACGCGTCCGATCAACGTCCGATCGCGACGCGTCGCGTTCAAGTCGTTGTCACAACGCGCTTATGTACACCCTTTCACGACAACCTCCTCCACGCCAAAATCCATGTCTCGTCGCAAAATTACCAAGAGGAACACCCCGAATCTGGGGCTTCCGAGCCGCGAGGAAATGGTGAAGGTAAGTAAAAGGGTTACTTCAGATATTACCCATGCCTCATGCAGCTGTTGAGGACTGCAGATTATCCTCGCGCAGGAACAGGAAATAAAGCAACTTCGAAGAAAGACTCGTGAAATTGGGAGGAAGGAAGAGAAAGACGGTAAGCTGAGATCAACGACTTTCAGTTCAAAAGCGGCAGCAACTCATTCGCAGTATTCTTCCTGGAGTAGACGAAGAAGAGGATGGCATGGAGGACTCTGACGATGAATGGCACAACAACATGACCAGTGACGAGTTGTACGACCTGGAAATGGAAGACAGCGAACATTCCGAATCTGCCGTCGAAGACTCAAAGGAGGAACCTCTGCCCAAGCCGATAGCTGACGATGTTCAGCGATGCATATGGTGCCAATGGGAAGTCGTCGAAGGCTTCTGCCAGAATTGTGGCTTTGAGCATGCGTACACCCTTGTATGTCTTTCTTCATCTGAGACCACTGTACTCGTTTATGCTGGTCGTACGTCTTGTAGGGGGACGATGACGAAGATGACTACGCTCATATCCACAGCAGTATCTCCACCGACCACGACCAACTGCGCAGCGAAAGGCAGCTTGCGCCTCGCGGAACAACACCCCTGGATACCAATCCAACGACATTCGTAGGCATGTCAGACCTATACGCTGAAGGCCGCCAGGACGAATTCCGCGCGTTGATCGCCCGCGGTGCAACGCGCGAGATGTGCGAGGCTTTCAACTTGCAATACGTCCCCGAGCAGGGCATCATAGCGTGGGCAGACGAGGCACTGTTCCAGGACTTCTCTGGTCCGGCGATGAAGCCCGGTCAGCTGTGGAAGATCTATCTCGGGCGACGCATCAAGTTGGAGGACGGCGACGAAGACGGGAGTCAGTTTATCGAAGAATTCCTGGAGGACGCGACGATGTATCGGACCGTTGAGCCATCGCCAGACAGCGAGGAGCCGGGTAGGTGGGAGACGATATTGGACCACAGCGAGGTATGGATCACGAGGCCTGTTGTGGGTCCACGGGATGCCTATGGGACTGCGGAAGTCCAGTTCACAAGCTGGGACGATGCAGCCGACGACGAAAACGGGCCTATAGTCAACAAGTACGAGGACTCTGAGTGCGACCCAGAAGACATGCTAGAGGAAGAGGAGATTACTCCCAGCTGGTACTACGATAAGCAGGGAATGTCCTCGCCAGGTAACCCGGCAAATACGGACGAGGGGGGAGAGGTCGATATGGATATGGACGAGGAGTCCTCTGTTGACAGCGATTTCGATTCGCAAGAGTCGTTGAGTGGGGATGAGCATGTTTTGCAATTGGGCCACATGGATACGGAACGTGTTTAGTGCTCATCCATGATTCATAGATACCAGACGAGAGAGCAATCCATGGACGTTCGACGACTCGCACTTCACAACCATATATTCAAAACTCTTTCTGATCACACTCGGCATGACGGGCGGCGGCGGGATAGGGTTCACATCGCATGTAAAGTCTTATTGAGCTTTATGCTCACGCAGGCTGATATATTCTGAAACATGGACGATTACTTGTAGACATGCGGAATCGGATAAATGTAGGTTTTACGGCTCTTGCAGGGGGAGACGCAAGCACAACGCAAGCAACAAGTTCATCTAGGTGGGCCGGTTCCGGGCCGGCCGGAGAAAGCCGATTGACGACCCGAAGCGCTTGCGGTCAAGCCGACCATGTACTTGATACACCCAACGTCCATGCGCACTCGCAGTTTGTCGCACACGCAATCGATCATCTCTTCCTACAAATCACGGCTCAATCATTCTAAACCTTCCAGATTCTTTTCATGTACGCCTCACACGAGAAGCGACGCCGACCATCGAGCCAGCTCCAAGCTGTTCGCAGACGCGGAACGAGAAGAGGCACAGAAGGCCCCGCAGCCCAAGAACCCCTTGCTCAATGTCGAGCATGAGAACTGGACAGGTGAAGAGTCGATGCAGGATGCGGTCCTGCGCATGCTGGTGGACAAGTACAAGCCCCTGCGCGGAGGCACGATACAAACCGCCGAGCAGAAGCTGAGGCAAGCTCCTCCACCATTATCTTCAGTTCAGCTGCCGCCTGTGCAAGACTTCTCGTCAAGTTCTACAGCTCCTTCTACGACTCCGCGAACTCCAGCATCGTGGGCGAACGAACCTCTTATTCCGGCCGTAGAGGGTCACAGACCATGGCATACTACCTTCAAAGCTCCCTCGCATGCTACTTCCTCGGTTAGATGCGGAAGCTTCCCGCCTATCGTCAAGCCGTCGACCGCCACGACCGCGCCCGACATGCTGGACGATAAAGCACGACGCAAGGAAAGGGAGGTAAAGAAGCGGACCCAGACGGCGGGCAGGCTCAGCCGAGCAAAGGAGTCTACCTTGGAGTATCGGCTGGGGATCAAAAGTTCTCACGTCCATAGTAGACCGAATCCCTCGAGTGTCAAGGGGTGGCAGGGTCTCGTTGAAGAGCGAATAGAGGTACGTCGCTGCCCTTTCGCGATACCTTTACTTGACCGTCTCCACAGCGTGCGCGCAGCGAGGGGCACTTCAGGACGATCAAGGGCATGGGACAGCCCATCCAACGCTCAACAGAAGAGAGTAACCCCTTCATCGCTCGCGAAGAGTACCTCATGAATCGCATCGTGCAAAGGCAAGGCGCCGCGCCTCCTTGGGTAGAAATACAAGGAGGTAGGCACGAACTCCTATATCCAGGGTGGCGAAACTGACAGTCTTCGACGCGGGTTTAGAACTCGAGACAGCCGTGACCTCGTTCCGGGAGCTGCTGCGCCAGTCGTGGGTGCGGCGTGCCATCCGCATGCTGACGCTGTCACAGCCTGCGACGCTCCTGCCGACATTCACGTTGTCTGATGCGGTGCGGCTGCGCGATGCTGAGTGGGAGGAGCGCGAGCGTGCCTATCACGATACGGCCGTGGAGGAGCTGAACTCGCTGGTCAGGAAGTATAACGCGATGGCGCCGTATGCTGTGCGGCGGCCGTATTACATGCGTAGTGTGGAGTTGGATAAGGCCTATCAGGATGCGGGGTACGAGATCCTGCAAGGCCTGGCTGCGCAGTCACAGCAGAAGAGGGGGTCGACTGCTATTCGGTTTGGCGACGAAGAGGATGGTGTGATTGGTGGTGGTGCACCTGTAGGACGAGCGTTGCGGATACGAGACGTGATCCGGAGCTGGTTCGGGTGGGGTAAAGCTTGAAGGTGCGTCTTGTCCATGTACAGGCAGATCATCTACGAGCATCGACCATGCCAATCACTGTGGGATAGGTCTTCTGTACTTCTGACATCATAGAGGACGATTGCTTGTCACCTATCATTATCGAGTGTGCGGTCTATAGGTGTTCTTACCATAACACTNCTCCGTTTGTACTCTTGATCTACGCTACGTGTACATGTTTAGAAATGCGCTCCACGAATGCACCTTCACGGCTTCACCGCCCCAAACACGCTGGCTGCGTGTGCCGATGGACACGGGCCAGTTGGGTCAAACCCCGAGCTCGCGCGAGGGCCTCATGTTCTGATGCCGCGCGGTGGGCACGCGCCCGGACGGACGTAAAGTGCCGACGCCCTTCCTCGGAAGGCGCTTCTGCGTCTTTTGTTCTCGAAAGAGCACAATAAAAATCTGCTGCAGGGGGGTGGCAACGGGGCGGCTGGTGTGCGAAATAAGACATAGTTTGGGGTGGGTGAGCCGGTGAAGAGGGGAATTGTCTGGGCGGATGGACATTACATAGCTGCCTCGTGCTCGCCTCGCCTTCCATTGGAAGGGGCCCTGCCAACGTGCCATCTAATCTATATAAACCGCATATTTTTCGCAGCGCTCTTCCCCACTCCCATCTGCTCTCTCACATCAGCCTCAAGCACAAACCTCAACCTCAAACCTCAAGCTCAAGCATCGCCCAAGCACCCCGTTCCGCCTCCCCTCGTTTCACCTTCCTTACTCCTCCGCACGCAATCATGTCCTCCGACGATATCATCGTAGGTCTCTCTCCGTCGTCCCTGCTCGCGGACGCTGATCCGTTTGCATTGCTCGTAGCCTGGCGATATTGTGACCGTCAACCACGGCGCATACGGAAGGAAGGAAGGCCTTGTCATTGGATCCCACGTGGACTACGCCGTGCGTCGCCCTCTCCATCCCACTTGGGGAGACCTCTCTAACCCACAACTTGCACACAGGGCCGTCAGGTCGTCGAGGTCCAGTTCGAGCCCGGCGAGGTCTACCAGGCATGGTGCGTCGTGCTCTCCCCTGTATCCCACATCGAGTTACTGACGTCTCGTGCCCGCTTTCTGAAGGTACCCGACCGTTACGCGCGTCAAGCGCACCGTCTACACCCGTCCGAAACAGCGCACCGTCGAGCGCCACATCTACTGGTGACCACACCCTCCCCGCACACCCTGCGACGCCCACCTGTATTTTTTCCCCTTCTCGCGGCTTGACGACGACGACGACGACGACGACGATGTGTACGCTATCGACGCACGCGCCGGACCCGGATTCGCATGACGTTCAGCTGACGGGCTGCCCTCCCTCATCATCACCATTCCCACCCGGCGCCCTGTAGGCTCGCCCCGCGTTTCCCATCGGGGCGGGCAGGTCTCATCTCCCAGGATATTTAACGAGGACAGTCTTGTATATTATTATTTGCGTGCTTCCGGAATGGATTTCTCTCGTGCTTCGGCGATACACTTTGGTGCTTTGTTACTTGTGCATCGGACGCGTGAATATTGAATTGTGAATTGTGTCTGAGAGCATGGCACGAAGTTATTGTCCAAGCAGTACTAATGTAGGTAGGTAGATATATAGTCAATGATAAAAGTAAAAAAAAAAAAAAAAAAAATTTTTTTTTTTTTTTTTTTTTTGCACAGCATCCCAATGCACACATCAAAGTAGACCAAGACACAATCATAAAAATTGCCAAACAATATCATATTTTATCAGTCTTTCCATCCCTTGGCTGTGGTCCACGTTCAGAGGTCTTGGGTCTTGCAATTCAAGAAGGCTTAGCTTGCTCAGCTTGTGATGCTAGCTTTGGAACCTTGGGTAGCATAGAGCTTCACTTTTATACCATCCTAAGTTTATAAATGACCTAGGAAAGGGTTTCCTAGCGGCATGCGGCATGCGGCATGACGGCTTGCCTTATATGGAGTGCGGTATACCATATTTGGATATGGAGTGCCACAATGGCATGTTGAAGAAATTCGACTTTTGGGTTGATTTAATAGCTCATGGGACATCAAACTGGCTGGACTTGGTAAAATTTGGGATGAAGAAATGTTCAACACAAAAAAGAAAGCTGAGACCCTTTCTTGTGGAGAAATTGAAAAATCAAGCAAGTTATAATTTTCGGAGTTTAGTAGTCTATGAGACACTAAACTGACTGGACTTGATGAAATTGTGGTTGAAGAGATTGTTGATACAACAAAGAAAGCTAATAATGTATCTTGTAGAGAAATGCAGATCTCAAATAAGTCTAAGTTTATAAATGAACTAGAAAAGAGCTTCCATGCAGCATGTGGCATGACAGCTTTCCTTATATAGTATGCAGTATACCATATGTGAATGTTGAGTGTCACAACGGCATGCTGAAAAAAAAAGTTGGATTGGATGATTTAATATTGGATGAGACACTAAACTAGATGGATTTGGTAGAATTTGGTTTTTTTTTTTTTTGGAAACATAATTAAAAGCTAGGATTGACAAATCTACAAGTTGATGAAGCACTCTGCTGACTGCAACTTGACAAAAGTCAAATGTATATGTTGTTCTATCTGATAATGTAGATATATTTATAACACTGACATGGATACAAAACAAAAGCTGGTACTTTTGTTCACAGATCATCCTAGCATTTGCAATGAGATATGAAAACCCTACAAACAGCAATAGTATGATCTGAAATACATGTCAACCATCAAGTTATAGGTAATATTTAAATTGACATTGTTGAATAGATTGAAAACAAAAACTCATCCTATTGATTGTTATTTGAGATGTGGAAAATTGAGTTTAAATTTGTATATAAGCAATAATTCTTAAAAATTGAATATTTTGCTTCTTGACTAGTAACCACTACCTTCCTGATTCAGAACCCTAACCCCATCACCTATCACTATATCTGCAATGTCCACCAATGAAGTATGATCTTTTGAGTTTAGTAGCTGATGAGACACTAAACTGAGCTTTGCAGTCTGTCATGGGCTACAAATGCTCTAGCTGTGGAGAAGTCTTTTCAAAGCGAGGTGCCAAAGACTATCACTATGAAATATGTGTGCCTACTGTCAATGTCAAATATCAAGAAACTACTGTTACACTTCACCGTGACATAAATACCAAGAAATTCTTTTGTCAATGCTCTGCTTCGGATTGTCCTTCCTACTTTACAAGCTCTCGAAAACTCAGAGAGCATGCTGCAAACTTTAAATCTATTTGGCCATCTCATGACAAGGTAATTATTCAATTTTATTCAACAGAATCTAGTTTGCATTCTTATTTAATCATGCAGATCCCTGATGAAATCTTGAACCTAGTATGTGATAAGTAGCAGAGTTTAGTATCCCATGAGATACTAAACTTGCTTTATATAGCCTGACACTGCTCCTTCTGGTTCTTCTACTTCAATAGAGCATACAGTGCCCAAGCAAGTAAGACTATATCTTTTTTGAACATTAGACACCTTTCAGATGACATGTAATACAGATTCAAACACTTCCTTATCTTGATACCATTGGTCTTTGCATCAATACTGCTATTCTTGTGTTCATCTGCATTGAATGTCAAGTGGCTATTCTTCCTGAACAAGTATCCAGTCATTTTTTTGCACAGCATCCCAATGCACACATCAAAGTAGACCAAGACACAATCATAAAAATTGCCAAACAATATCATATTTTATCAGTCTTTCCATCCCTTGGCTGTGGTCCACGTTCAGAGGTCTTGGGTCTTGCAATTCAAGAAGGCTTAGCTTGCTCAGCTTGTGATGCTAGCTTTGGAACCTTGGGTAGCATAGAGCTTCACTTTTATACCATCCACTCTGGACAAAAGCTACCTTCTCAATGGCAGAAAGTGATCATTCAGCAATTACATAAAGGAAAAGGATCAGCCTCTAGCTACTTCAAGATTGCAAAAGCAAGAAATTCACAGCAGCTTCACATAGAAAAAATCATTCAAACACTGCGAAGCAACATGGCTAGTCATGCAGCAGCTGCCACCTCTTCTATCATCATTGATGAACGACTTCTTTCTCCTTGGCTGCGTACCACTCGATGGCATGAGTACATCCATAATGAAGATGTTCAGCAGCTATGCTCCTTGGTAACTGCAAAGCACAATACAGCAAACCAGAATCTTCGTGATGGAGTCATGCATCTACTGGAAGCTGGTGTCAACTTGATTGCTCCTTCTACAGAGTTGGTCTTGCAGATTCTCAACTCTCCAGATCCAGCCAAGGAGTATGTATTTCAGTTTACTATCCCATGAGATACTAAACTGATTGCTTGCATATAGTGGAATTACCAATACACCATTTCACAAGCACCAAAATGATACTACACTAGATCAATATGGCCTAGAAGTATATCATTTGTTGTTGATGCTACTCAAGAGCACAGAGAAAGACATATCCTATTCTTTGCCTACATCTCCACAGCTCATAGACTCTCTTGATACTCTGCGCACCCTTCTCTTCCATGAAAAAATCCAGGCTGTATCCTCAGCTATCATGGATGTGCTGTTAGCCCTTTGGACCCATAGCTGGACAGCTCCTCATTCCAAGGGCATATCAGACCCTACTATCTGTTACATTGCTCTTTCACAACTGCAACCAGATGGGTCATTCCAAGAAGTCAAGAATGTGACTGGAGTACTTGCTAAGCTCCAGTATTGCATGCGCTTGACATTTCTTCTACAAATGCATCAGCTGGTTCAAGAGCAAGAACAAGAAGAATTGTCTTTGTTAGAGGCATGTCAACATCTGCAGCCATGGTTTGTGGAGAAGAAAGAGTCTACTTTCAATAGCATTCGATCTTTGCAACACCGGGCAAGCTCTCTGGCCTATTCTACCATGGGCTTGACACGTGTATGGTGGACCGATGATGATAACTTTCAGTCCATGCTATACAGAGGCAGTCACATCAAGCTTTCAGACATACATCAAGTCTTTGTGGATACAGAAAACTCTATGGTCCAACTCTGGGAGCAACACATTCTATGTGGATTGAACATGCGGGTGGACTATGAGAATCTGGCAGATGACTTGACATCCACAGAGGTCGGATATTCTTTTTTGACAGATCAGCGCAACACATGCTTTCAGGACAGAGATCGTCTCATGACAGCCATTCTCAATAACCCTATTACATGCAAAAAGTTTGTCCAGACAGAATGGCATGCATATGATGAAGACAGTGAAGACCATGTCAAGATACTGTGGAAGATCCCTGCATTGCGTGCTTGGCTTTATGACTATGCCAAACTGGAAGGGCTCATTTTGATGCGGATTGAGATGCTAGGAGGTGCCCCTGGACGTGGTACAGAGCTCACTGCTATGCACTATACCAATACCTACACCCGCTCTCATCGAAATTTGGTAGTCTTGAACCAATATCTTTCTGTGTTGCGCACATACCACAAGACAGGTGCTTTGACAGGCCAGGACAAGCTTATTCCTCATGCTGTAGATGCCTTTACAGCAGACTTGCTCATACAGGACCTGGCCCTTGCACGTCCATTTGCAGAGTTGGCTGCACAAATCTGCTGGCCAGATAATAAAGAGATTCATGCTCTTTATGCTGGTGCTCTTTTTGTCAACAATGGTGCCCTATTTGACTCCCGTCAGCTCACTCACATCATGTCAACAGCCACCAATCTGCGAGTAGGAATAGAGCTGGGTCTCAATGATTGGCGACATATCAGCATTGCTTGGCGGAGAAAGCTTTGTGCAGAGGCCCAAGCATTACTAGAAGATGACACATTTGAAACTGTCGAGGCACTGCAAACAGGGCATTCCAGATCCACTGAAAACAGAATATATGGCTTGACACACGAGGCTCTGGCAGGTCCTGGTGAAGATGTTCTCCCTTTATTTCTCAAAGCCAGTACCAAATGGCAACATGTCTGCCATGTTATTCCTGGAGGCCATTGGACATCTTATCATGATGCCTCTGCAACCAAGTATGTTCCCAAAGAGAAGACAGCCAAGACCAAGTCCCAATCCATGGAGCCATCTTCTGCATGGACCCAAAATCTGATTCAACAGATCACTGTCTCAGTTGTAGACTTGGTTCCTGACATTGTCAAAAAAGTATTGGAGGCCATGCCAAGTAAGCCAACAGTAATAAATTCATCTGGCATGTACTGATATTTTCGACAGATGAATCATTTTCTGCAAAGCCAAGCACTCCAGGTAAGCACTGTGAGTTTAATGATCCATCAGATACTAAACTGTCCTATAGAAAAATCACCAGAGATTGCTCCAAGCAACATATCCATGTCTCCTTTAGCATTGCGTTCACCTATTGCCATAACCTCAGGTAATACTGGATATTGATTGATATTTTCAAAATCGTGCTCATATGAAACACAGGCAAAGGAAAAGAGAAAGCAACAGATATTAGTCCACCTCAGCGGATACGTGCACTGTCTTGTATGTATCTTGATAGTTTAGTATCTCATGAGACACTAAACTGATTAACACATTTTCAGCGGTCTTTGGGAGCCCCATGAGTACTTCATCTTCCAACAAGGCAGCTCCAAGATTTGCAAGTTCACCTCAAGCCTTTGCATTGCCATTGACCAAGACCAGTATCCCTGACTTTCAACCACTGGTATCTCCTGGTGCCAAAAGATCTCTGCATTCATTACTAGAAACCAAGGGTCTTGCAGTTATTCAAAAGCTGACAGGAAAACCAGAGGCCACATGGAGCTCTCCAGAGCAAAAAGAAGCCATTCTGGCAGCACTTGCATTGGAGGCTGATATCTTGGCCATCCTGCGCACAGNATCAGGCAAAACAATGATACCATTGGTAGCAAGTCAACTGGAACCTAATCAAATCACCATCATTGTTCTNCCTCTCAAATCTCTGATCACTGACTACCACCGTCGCTTGAATGACATGCACATTCCCTTTTTCTGGTATCAAGGAAAGGATGCATCACCTCTCCATGGCAAGACCAACTTGATTCTGGTCAGTGCAGACATGGCAAAGACATCTCATTGGAAGCAATACATTGTGGAGCTCAATCAACACATCCCTGTGGTTCGACTCTGCTTTGATGAAGGACACTTGACTCTCTCTTCTGCCAACTTTAGACCAGCATTAGAAAANACATATGACTTGCGTGTGTTTCCCATGCAGGTCATTGTCATGTCAGCCACCATTCCCATTGCTTCACAGCCAACCATNATGGATATCTTTGGCCTGTCAGACAATGTCAAGGTCTTGCGGATGTCTACTACTCGTCCAGAAATCAGCTATACCTTGTATCCTCGCTTTGGTGGGAGCCAGCAGATTGAGGACAAAGTAGTAGAGCTTATACACAAACATCAACCAACGCTGNAAGACCAAGACCGTGTGCTAATCTTTATGGCCTTCCTTGAAGATGGTGTAGCATTGGCAAAGCGATTGAACTGTGGATTCTATCATGGCCGACAAGCTACACATTCCAAGGCAGCTATCACAGGTTCTCTCACAGATACAGAACGCCTGCACCTCTATCAAACATGGATTGAAGGAGCTCAGCCACATGACCGTATCATGATTTGCAGCTCAGCATTTGGTGCTGGAAATGATTATCCACATGTGCGGTTGGTGANTCANNNANNNACTCCTATAGAGANGATGGGCTACACACAAGAATCATCCAGAGCAGGACGGGATGGTAAAAAAGCATGGGCCTACATTTTACCATATCAAAAGAAGCTGCCTGTGTTGCAGGCAACAGAAATTGATCATCGTGGTCTTCAAGCAGCATACAACATGATCCATGGTTTCCCTGCCTGCCTTCGTCATGCCTTGGCAATCTTTAATGATGGCCAAGGTATCACCTGTCTTGCTTTGGCCGATGCCCAAAAGTGCAGCTTCTGTTGCACTCAACAGTATCAAGCTCGCCGCTCTGGATCTCGCACTGCTGTCCCTGTCATTTCCATCCCTCAAGTTGCTACATCTTCTACATCATCATTGGGACCTGTGCATTCTGCCATCAAGCGACCTGCTGCCATGTCCAATTTTGTTATAGCTGCAGAAAAAAGCAAGCAACGTCGGATTGATCGTGATGCAGCAGACAACAGCTTTGTAGATCGAATGCAAAGGCAGCTAGCCATCTTTAATCAAGGATGCATGCTTTGCCATGTCTTTGATCCCAACTCTCCTCCATCACAGCATTTAGCACTGGACTGCTCTCTTTGGACAACATCTGGTTGCGGGACTAGTGACCAATTTGACTATCGTCAATGGAATAGAAACATTATCTATGGAAGGCAGCATACTGGCATATGCTATCGGTGTCATATTCCTAGCTGCCATGATCGACTTCATCCTCCCTTTGTTAAAGGCAATGCTAATTGCACATACAAAGACCTTCTGGCAACACTTAGCTTTGCAATCTACCATCATCCATCTATATGCAAAGCTGCTAGCATCTATTTTCTCCCAGCAGGGCGAAAGTGGGCCACAAAGCAAAGGTTTCAAGAATGGTTGACAGAGTTTCCAAGCACAACAAAGGCATATACCAATCTGATAGCACTCTTTTTATGGTATAGTGAAGTCTACATTCACACAAGAGTTTCGGACAATATGGTAGCTACAGTACATGCTTCATTCATTTGATAACTCTACTTTATGCCTTTCTGTTAGTCACTCCATGTCACTCCATAGATCTTTAGCCAGACATCATATCATCATGCAATGTGTCAGTCCCTCTTCATACAACATCATTGCTATTACAGTCTATTATCATGTGCTCATCTATTCTATTTCACTGTTAGTTTAGTATCCCATCAGACATTAAACTGTTCACAATACATATTCACTGTACTAAATCTCACTGAGGCAAGCAATATAAAAACATGTGTTATCATATATTGTATGCCACATATGTCTCAATATATGCGTGGGAATGAGCTTCTAAATTGGTCACCAACTGTGTATATAAGCAGCTAAATTCGATTTTTTCGATTTAGTGCCTCTTGATCTTGAACCACTACCTTCCTATTTGAGCCAACTAGCTTAGTCATCATTCTCACACTCTCAATGGACAACAACCAGGTATTATATTTCGCTTTTATGTCTAGTTTAGTGTCCCATGAGATACTAAACTGTGCTTTATAGAACATGCCTATTGACCAAGTCATGGAAGATGCAATGCTAATTCCTTCAAGTCAGGTAATATTTTCGCTTTTCTTGCTAGTTTAGTAGCTCATGGGATACTAAACTATTGTAACAGCATAATGAATATGATTTGGACTTTGATATTGGTGCTGTGATTGATGCAGTATGTCTTGTTTAAATCTCAGTTTAATGTCTCATCAGATACTAAACTCTTTTCTTTAGGCTCTGGATGAGGAGCTTCAGCGTATATTGGATTCCCAACCCAGCCCTGCTATGGCAGCTAGCCCTGCAGCATCTAGTCCTGCTGCGGCAGCCAGCCCTAATGCAGTCAGTCCTGCTGATGCTGCTGCTAGTAGTAGTATTAGCAATGCACAGGCTACTATCAATACCACAGATACTTATATCATGGTGTGTATACTTCAGTTTACTGTCTGATCAGATACTAAACTGCAATGGAAAGGACAAGGAAAAGAACAAAAACAAAACTCAAGACCCTCAACATCAGGTACATCACATTCTTTATTTCTAGTCTATACATTGTATCTAACACAACACAGGCTGCCCAGCAACTTGCATCAACCATGAATGTGGCATTTGATGCTAATGCAAAGGTATGTATATGTACAATCATATGCAACCACTCTAACTCTAGCTATTGCAGACTGGCATCACTGCAAAGCCATCTGCTGTGGGACAAACCTCAAAGAATACTAGAAAAAATGTAAAAACAACCAAAACTGCAAAAAAAGTGTATTTATCTGTATGTCTTTGTTAATCAAGCTTTGACATGCTCTGAACTTCAATAACAGAAAGAAATAATTGAAGACTCTGATGCTGAGCTAGCCGATGAACCTTTCAACAAGTCAAAGGGTACCCAATCCAAGCCCACTCCAATAATGGTATAGTTTCATTTCATCTCATTATTTTATATTGTCAACTGAATCAAATCATATCAGATATTGGACAGTAGTAGTCAAGATTCAGAGTCTGAAAAAGATGTATTGGAGACCCATGTAAAGGTAAGTTGGTTTAGTATCTCATCAGACACTAAACTCATATATGCATAGCCAACAACTAGTAAAGCAACCAAGACCCAAGCAACCAAGGTCAAAGCAACCAAGGCCCAGATATTGGACAGTAGTAGCAGTGATGATTCAGAGTCTGAAGAAGATGTATTAGAGACCCATGTAAAGGTAAGTTGGTTTAGTATCTCATCAGACACTAAACTCACATATGCATAGCCAACAACTAGTAAAGCAACCAAGACCCAAGCAATCAAGGTCAAAGCAACCAAGACCAAAGCAACCAAGACCAAAGCTACTAAAGCTGCACAGAAAGAAGTCATTCAGCAGACAATCCAATCAGTGGTATGTCTATTCAGTTTAGTGTCCTATGAGTTACTAAACTGTAGGTTGTGCAGGCTCATGATCTCAAGCAAATGAACAAGGCAATGAAGACTACCAATGTAGAAACAGCAGAGACCATAGATCAGCTCAAGCATGAGGCCTTCCTAGGCTATGCCACTATCTCTCTTCTGCATGACTATGACAATGGCCATGACCCCATACTTGAGGTCAAGCAGCTCAACCCTCGTGGCACCACCCAACATCAACTGGACAAATTATGGAATGAATTCCACCATGGCACCAATGTCAAGCGCTTTGTGCTAGATCATGCAGTTAAAGTCATCATCGATGCCAACTATGTGGAACGAGCCTCAATTGCAACCAATTCCAAGGATATCAAGCGGCTATCTTGGCGTACAGCAGGACGAGAGGAGAAGGCCTATTTTGTGCTAGCAAATGGGAATCATCGTTGTGAACTGGTTACAGATAATTTATGCAAAGTGGCAATGAACTCCTGGGCACAACAGAAACAGCTATGCATCTCTCTTGCAGACAAGGTCAAGCTCAATTCAAACAACTTCAGTTTGAAAAGGCAGCTTGAGGATGCAACCAAACAGCTTAATGAGCTACAAGCAGCTGTGGAGGACCTGGGACAGTGGGTTGCTGAAATATATGACAATAGTATGTTCCATCTCATTGGTGATGAAGCATCGCTAACTTGAGCATAGATATTTTGAAAAACAATGATTTGGGCAAACTTGTCACTCATGTGCATCTTGCCCAAAATGCACATGTAGTACAGAACATGGATAGTGAAAGCGAGATGTTTCATCATCTGCTCACAGCTATCAATGACATGCGAGATGATGAATTGGAGGAAGACACCACATGGAACCAACATGTCAAGACTTTTATCAAAATATGGAAAGAAGGCTCATCCAAAGAGTTGAAAAGTGGATTGAAATCAGTACTGGGTTCTCATCGTCTAGCTCTTATCCTTGCAGACTTGCAGCTATTTCCTTACTGGGATTCCAACTATGATGTCTTCAAGATCAGTACACTGGCACCATGGACTACAACATTGCAAGATCTTCTGGACACCTGGCTTAGTCCAATGGTGGATCACCTGTCCTTTTTGGCTATCCCATGTGATCCTGGCATGTACCAATGGGCTGGGGTCAACAAAGTGGCCAATGATTATGCACCTTGCGACAACTTGACTTCTGTGGTCATGCAAGGCTCTGTCCATATTGCTTCAACTTCAGATGCCTTTGCAGACATGCGCAGTCTATACAAAGAGACCCTCCTCACTTACACACCCATCCATCAGTGGATATTCGACCACACCTTCTTTGCTGTGCTTGAAGAAGCCTATGATGTGGCCTTGAAGTCTTTTATGCTACAAGGTTATGCTGCCAATGCAATCTTCACACAAGACAGGCAGCAAGACTACCAAGAGCATTTCCAGCTATATAGAGAGAAGCTCAATGAAGGGATTCATCCTTGGATTGCAAACAAGCGCACAGAGCTGAAGGACTATACAGATTTTGACATTATCAACATGATTCTCAGTCAGCTCCCTGACAAGCTCTTGTGGCTTACTTCACCTTTTTTCAATCATCAAGATATCTGCATTCCTTTGGACACTCTGACACCTCTCTTTTGTATACGTTTCTGGATTCATTTGCAAGAGATGCTAGAACCCTTCCACAAGCATATCAATGTGGTAAGTCAACTGAAGTCAGTTTAGTATCTGATCAGACATTAAACTAATGAACATTCAATCAGTTTGCAGATCTATTTGATCCTATGATTGCAGTTGTGAGAAGCAAAAATGGAACCAAAAAGTGGACTTCTGCTACTGGAGGTATTCGCTACTGGGTCCGTCATGGACAATTGATTAGAGAGGCACAAGAGGCAAATCAGTCTCCAGAGGAAATAAGAAAACTCATTCAATGTATCATGAAGCAAGTAAGTCATGTTTGATATTTATGAATAAAAAATTCACTTACTTATATATCTGTTTATAAGATATATGCCCAGCTGCTGAACAGCAACAAGTACATTGATCCTATACTACAAGTATTTGAAATGGAACGCCCACCCAGTAAATTGGATCCAGACTATGTCAAGACGGTTGAAGCATACTGGAGAGACCAAAACAGAGCTAGCAAAGCCCCAAGCAATGATAGGCCTATCAATCCTCTCAGACCTGATCCACCCACTTCCAACTTGAAAGCAGTCAGGGAAAATGACAAGGAAGATATCATTGCAACTATCTGGGAGATATCTATGCTTCCCTTGTTTGACAAAGAGAACCCTGGCACCTATGTTACCCCTGCAGCTAAAGCTGCAATTCGAACAAGGGATCGCATTCGTTATCTGTGCAACAACATCTTGGCCCAACCTGTTTTTGCTTCTTTGGTTGATGACATCCAGATCCTTCTATCAGACTTCAAACAACCTGATTCTATCATTGATGTTAAATTCTGGTTTCAAGTATTCACAGACAAAATTCCACCAATTGGATCAGAGGCTTCCAAGCTACTGAAGCAAAGTACTGTGGAATATGTCTTGGCACAACAAAAATTGCCCAAGGAGAAGAGAGTAGACTTTGCACTCTATGCATCAAGAACAGCTGGTCTGTATACACAACGTGCACACAGCATCACTGTTCTGGGGAAGACTTTCAATGCCCTTAAGCAGCCAGGTGTTGGTGGCTTTGTTGCTCCTAGTCATACTATCAACAATATGCGGATTGCAGCACGTGAGGTGGTCTATCCAGCTGTAGCTGAAAAACTTAAGGAACTGGCAGGTGTAAGTAAAATATGTTATCTAGTTTAATGTCTCATCAGATACTAAACTGCATATTAGATCTTGCTGTTGACCAACAAGATTGCTGCTCAAGATAGAGAGGTATCCAAGGAGCAACGTGATCCACTGGCACCAGAAATTCTAGCCAAGTCTGCTGATGAAATGTTGCAAGACCATGAGAAAGAGATTGCAGATTTGATGGAACAGCATTTCAAGGTCACCTGGGATGTAGCCAAAAAGGAAGACATTCGTACAATGCTGCATCCAGAGTTCATAGTGGCCCCCATGGACATCCCTCTTGTTGCATCTAATGCTGACAAGGAGATTGCAAAGCTAGAGAAAAGGGAGAAACAAGTGATGGCAAGCAAGGTTGCTACACCTGCATCAACCATGAAAGCAGCAAGATGGCAGCGTTTTATGCAAGATGCAAACAAGTCTTCAAAGCAGCCAGTAGCTCCTCCCCCCATGGTCAAAGGATTTGTTCAGCAAGCCAAGCACTCTGCAGCCTCCTCTGCATCCACATCTCAAGTGGCATCTTCTAGCAAGTCCACACGTCATCTTGACCAAGATCAAGAAACAGGTCCTGTCAAGCGACGCAAGATTATTGCAGAACCTTCCAATCTAACTCCTAAAATGGGTACAAATCAACCTCCTCTTTCTTGACAATGTTTATGCTTATAACATATTAATTTATAGGCAAACCATCTAGAAAACAGAAGACTGCTACAAAGGATGGCAAAGGCAAGGGAAAAGCTGTCTCACAAGATATGCCAGAGTTGGAAGATGTGGAAATGGAAGATGAATTGGTCTAGTGCATTATTACTTTCTTGACTGCATACTGCTGTTTCTCTGAGTTTTACTGTTCTATTATCTTATACTATCATAGTGTACATGCAGCTCAGAGATGCCATAGCATATATCTCAGACTTCACAACTATATCTGCAATACATGATATCAGTTTACTGCCTCATCAGACACTAAACTAGACAACAAAATAGATATGTTCAAAGGCTGTATTATTGGTTATATGCTTGAGAGAGATAATATAGCTCATCAGATAATATTACATTGTGAAGAGGCAATGAGAACATATTGGTAAAAATGCGAATTTTTCAGACATGTCTCTGGCCATGGGCAAACTAAAGATAAGTATTACACTGATCTTTAACAGACCCAGCAACTTGGTGGCCTACTGGACTCTCATTAACTATATATTATAGTAAGGATTCAACATCAGCATCACATATCCTTCAGCATCTATGATATTACATACTCAACACCAGAACAGCACAGACTACAAGTGCTATGTATTGCTTTGTTTATGGGTCCATTAGACTCGAAATTGCCATGTTTTATAACAAGATTTCAATACCAATATTGCTTTACTTGCAAGCTCACCAGATCGAGCACTGTTCGAGTAACTTGAGCAGTGGCATAGTCACAATTCAAAGTGCTGCAAATTGCTGTGTGTGTAGGCTCATTAGACTCAAAATGTCAACATTTTATAACAGGATTTTGATATCAACACCACTTTACTTGCAATGTAACTAGATCGAGCATTATCCGAGTGCTTCGAGCAGTCACAGTAGTTGCAATATGAAGTGCTTCAGATTGCTTTGTGTATAGATTCATTAGACTTGAAATATTTATGATTCATAACAAGGTTTTGATATCAACATAATTTTACTTGCACACTCAATAGATCATACAGTGTCTGAGTGATTTAACTAGTGGCAATAGTCACAATATCAAGTGCTTCAGATTGCTATGTATGTAGGCTCATTAGACTTGAAATATCTATGTTTCATAACAGGATTTCAACATGACTATCACTTTACTTGCACAGTCATTGGATCGCACAGTGTCCGAGTGCTTCAAGCAGTCATAGTAGTTCCAATGTGAAGTATATCCAATTGCAATGTGTGTAGGCTCATTAGACTCAGAATGATAACATTTCATAACAAGATTTTGATATCAGTACCACTTTACCTGCACAGTCATTGGATCGCACAGTGTCCGAGTGCTTCAAGCAGTCATAGTAGTTCCAATGTGAAGTATATCCAATTGCTATGTGTGTAGGCTCATTAGACTCAGAATGATAACATTTCATAACAAGATTTTGATATCAGTACCACTTTACCTGCACAGTCATTGGATCGCACAGTGTCCGAGTGCTTCGAGCAGTCATAGTAGTTCCAATGTGAAGTATATCCAATTGCTATGTGTGTAGGCTCATTAGACTTGAAATATCTATGTTTCATAACAGGATTTCAACATGACCATCACTTTACTTGCACAGTCATTGGATCGCACAGTGTCCAAGTGCTTCGAGCAGTCATAGTACTTCCAATGTGAAGTATATCCAATTGCTATGTGTCTAGGCTCATTAGACTCAGAATGATAACATTTCATAATAAGATTTTGATATCAGTACCACTTTACTTGCACAGTCATTGGATCGCACAGTGTCCGAGTGCTTCGAGCAGTCATAGTAGTTCCAATGTGAAGTATATCCAATTGCTATGTGTGTAGGCTCATTAGACTTGAAATATCTATGTTTTATAACAAGATTTTGATATCAGTACCACTTTACCTACACAGTCATTGGATCGCACAGTGTCCGAGTGCTTCCAGCAGTCATAGTAATTGCAATGTGAAGTGCTTGAGATTGCTATGTGTGTAAGCTCATTAGACACTAACTGACAATGTTTTATAATAGGATTTTGATATGAGGGCTACTTTACTTGCAAGATCATCAGATCGAGTATTGTCTGAATGCTTTGAGCATTGGCAAAAGGCACTATGTGAAGTGCCTCAGATTGCTATGTATATAGACTCATTAGACTCGGAATACTAATGGTTTATAACAAGATTTCAATATCAACACCACTTTACTTGCAAGGTGACTGGATTAAGCATTGCCGATTGCTTTGAGTAATCACAGTACTTGCAATGCGAAGTGCTTCCAATTGCTATGGTTGTAGGCTCATTAGACTTGAAATATCTATGTTTTATAACAAGATTTTGCTATGAGCACCACTGGACTTGCAAGGTGACTAGATCGAGCACTGCCGAGTGCATCGAGCAATCACAGTGGTCACAATGTGAAGTGCCTCAGATTGCTATGTGTATAGGCTCACTAGACTCTGAATACTAACATTTTCTAACAGGATTTCGATATGAGCACTACTTTACTTGCAAATTCACTAGATTGAACATTCTCCGAGTGCTTCAAGCAGTCACAGTATTTGCAATGTGAAGTGCTTCCGATTGCTATGGTTGTAGGCTCATTAGACTTGAAATATCTATATTTTATAACAAGATTTTGACATGACTACTATTTTACTTATTAGATCACCAGATTGAGCATTGTTTGAGTGCTTCAAGCATTGGCAAAAGGCACTATATGAAGTGCTTCAAATTGCTATATGTATAGGCTCATTAGACTTGGAATGATAACATTTCCTAACAAAATTTTGATATCAATATTATGTTACTTACACAATCACCAGATTAAGCATTGTCCAAGTCCTTCGAGCATTGATAAGAGGCACAATGTGAAGTACCTCAGAATGTTATATGTATGGGCTTATTAGACTTGGAATAGTTATATTTTATAACAAGACTTTACTCAGACACTCACCAGATTGATCACTGTCTGGATGACTTGAGCAATGACAATGGTCACAATTCAAAGTCCTTCAGATTGCTATGTGTGTAAGCTCATTAGACTTGGAATGATGACATTTTATAACAAGATTCCAATATGAGCACCACTTTACTTGCATGTTCACCAGATCGAGCATTGTGTGAGTGCTTCAAGTAGTCACAATACAAAGTATATCCAATTGCTATGTATGTAGGCTCATTAGACTTAGAATGATAATATTTTATAACAAGATTTTGATATCAATAGTAATTTACTTGCACAATCATCAGATTGGGCAGTATATAAGTGCTTCGAGTATTGGCAAGAGGTGCAATATCAAGTGCTTCAGATTACTATATGTGTAGCTTGATTAGACTCCAAATGATGATGTTTTATAACAAAATTTCAATATCAACATTACTTTACTTGCACATTCACTAGATCAATCATTATGTAATTGTTTTGAGTAATTGGCCTTGGCCACAACTTTGTGGAGCTCTATTTGCTATATGTATAGATTCATTGATCTCACAATAATCATGTTTCATAACAAGATTTCAATATCGATGCCATTTTAATTGATCATTCATGATGCCTATGTTATTATTCAGTAGTTTAGTATCTGATGTGACATTAAACTATTAACTAAATGAGTGCAAGTATATTGAGCCATTATTGACATAGTCATCAGTAGGTGTTTATAATTAGTATGGCCTTTTATCATATGTAGTATTGTATATGACACAATGTAATGAGATTGATTAAGCTTGTAATATGTCTGGTTTTATGTGAATATGTTCTGTTTTTATTGTGATAGAATTGTTGACTGAGCGTGAGAAAAAAATACCATATATATTTTTCTGTTCTTATAAAATATGCATCTTCTTTTTATATAGTTTAGTGTCTCTTGACCTCAAACCATATCCTTCTTTTTCTAGCTATCATTAGTCAGCAATTTTCCCACACTCTATATCATCTGATCAACAATGTTTTCTGATGATGTATGTCATATTCACTTAGTTTAGTGTCCCATGAGACATTAAACTGATTTGATTATTTATACAAGTCATATTATGAAGAAGAGCAGGTTCCTACCATATTCAATCTGGTATAATATAGAAGGAAAAGTTGTTATTTCTTGCTAATATAATCATTTTACATAGGTTAAGGAACCTACACCCTTTGCATCACATACAATGTGTCAATCCTGTCGTGCCCTCAATGCTAATAAGAGATGCTCAAAGTGCAAGTAAGTATAATAATAAATGTTTCATTTTAATTTTGAATCTAAGTTAGTCTATAGAGTCACACGATACTGTTCAGTTGAATGTCAAGAAAATGACTGGTCTTTGCATCAGTCATTCTGTATGCTTATGAAGTATAAAGACTCTAATACTTCATCAAAACTCAAATCCAAACTTGTAATGTGGGCTGACAAATGGCTTCCAACAATTGTACATTTTGCTTCAAATGCAATTGAAAATAATCACACCTCAACAATGTAATTCTGAACTATTCATAATATAATGAAAATTCATTCTAATTTATATTTAGTGTCATTCTACATGTCACTCGCAATGTCCCATGTCATGATTCTGTTACCATGTTTCAGGTAAAGACTTCATAGGCTTTTGGTTTATTATAATGCTTAAAATACTATATAGATCACTACATGGCAAGTTATCAATATCAAATTGCAATATGATTATGCAGCCCATCTTCTGGGTCCAGAAGTGAAATCTTTTATGGTTAAAAAATCAGATATTATGCGAATTGCTTTTATTTGTGATCAAGTTGTTCATTTGGTAATGAGTCCAAAAAGTATTGCTACAGGAGTCTCTGACAGCTTATCAGTTGAAGATAACTTAGCCCAAGGAATTGAGTGCTTGGATATATTACAAAACATGATTGGAAATGGAGATATATTGTAGTGATTTTTTCTTTACACACATATGATTCATCTATGATACATGATCTATTTACTTAGTCATGAACTGTTGCTATTTTCTTTTTCTTTGCTCACTGAAATACTTTGCAATACTGTAATATTTTTATCTGCCAGTAACATTCCTATCACTACTCCCAATCTCCACCATTTGCACTGGCAATGATCCACTTTTTCCAAATACATTGCATTCTAAATATAACTTGATTGGCTATGATTTCTAGCTTGTTTTCTAGATAAGTTTATAAATAAATCTGACAACCTCTTCCTAATGGCATACAGCATATGACATGATAGATTTCTCTATATCATGGATAGCATGTCTAAGTTTATAAATTCTTCGGAATAAGATATTCTGATGGCATATGGCATACAGCATGACGACTTGCTTTATATGGTGTACAGTATACCATATTAGCATATGGAGTGTCACAACAGAATGCTGAAGAAATTCGATTTTTGGTTGATTTAATGGCTCATGGGACACTAAACTGGCTGGACTTGGTAAAATTTTTGTTGAAGACAATGTTGATGCAAAAAAAAAAAGTCAGCACTCCAGCTTGTTGAGAAATGAAAAAATCAGACAAGTTGAGATTTTCGGAGTTTAGTAGTCTATGGAACACTAAACTGACTGGACTTGGTGAAATTTTGGTCAAAGAGATTTTTGATACAACAAAGAAAGCTAATAACATATCTTGTAGAGAAATGCAGATCTCAAACAAGTCAAAATGTTCGGAGTTTAGTAGTCTATCGGACACTAAACTGACTACAACTTGCTTGAAGTCAAATCATCAGAAGTTCAATAGTGAAGTGCACTATCAGTATGTGGTTACATAGTAATAGTCCATAGTGACAGTTAAGTTTAGTATCTGATGGGATACTCTACTGAATGCAATGCATTGACCAAGGCAAAAGTCCAATAGCCAATTGCCGATGTAGCAAAGTGAAATGAACTGAACATAACAAAACTCCGAAAATGTAGACCATAGAATAGCATGCTACAAGAGTCATGTAGTCAATATGCGATTGTATACCACAATATGATGAAAGTCAGAATAAGAAAATTTCGAAATTACACAGCATACTATTAGTATGTGGTCACACACTAATAGTGAAGTGTTAAAAATGTCAAAAGTGCAAAAATGAGCAAAACAAATATCAATGCTACTAGTATGTGATCACACACTAATAGTATACAATGAAAGTGAACAGTGCATGAAGTAGTCAAGTGTATTGCTACATAAATTGAATAAGGCAAAAGTCTGAAAATATGTAGTTGCTGAATGCATAGTATACAACTTGATAGTAGTCAGAACAACAAAAGTTCGAAAATATGTATAGTGCAAAGTATGAATGACAAGAGGCGACATAGGTAATGGGTACAACCCGATGAAGTGAAGTGATAGTACAATGATGGATAGTAAGTGCAATGAAAAGATGAAAGTCCGAAAATATGAATGTAATGAAAGCATAAGTATAGGCAAAGTAAAGTAATAGTAAATGGTAAGTAATGTAAAAGGTACAAAAGGCGAAAATGTATGTGTAAGTAGAAGATAAATGTAATGAATGGTATGAACATTAAAGTGATAAGTAGTAATGATGTGTTGATGGACAACCCGATGTTATAAAGAATATGGAGAAGTAGTATGGAAGTGAATAGTAGTAATGTGATGTGATTGAATGGCAAGCCGATAATGGCAGTGAAATAGTGAATGGTAGTGTATGTAGTGGAATGTGGGTAAGTGATGAGTGAATATGTTGCAACCCGATGTGTTACGGAAGTAAGTTGTAGTGTAATAGTGTAACCGGGGATGTGAATGAAGTGTTTGTGGAGTAAGTTTGTGAGTTGTAGTTGCGTTTGTGTGAAGGAGTGAAAGGTGTGGTGAGTGGGTGAGTTGTAGGGAGCAGTGAAAAGTGGTTGGGTTGGGTGGGAAGTAAATCTCAAAGAAAAGCTGCGAGCGTAGGCGACAGGAGCTGGGGGATACCAGTTCCACCTGTTTCGCTATTTAAGCTCTTC
>SEOQ01000178.1:0-40229 GCA_004679275.1 Dentipellis fragilis
CCAGGCCCCGCACAATAGCCTTCTCTCTTCTATGAACACCTCAGACCCTCATTCTCTGCCTCCCATGAGCTATTGGGATCGCATAAAACTGGAGGACCGCTAGACATCTCTACCTTCCTACATCTCCTTCTATCTTATATCGGTGGTGGACTGTTGGTTGTTTTTTTTACCTTCTTGGGGTTTCTTTGCATCGGCAACCGGTGGCCAAGTAGTTTACATCCTGGACTTGAATCGTACTCGGGTTTCTTAATCATTGCTTTCCCGCTATCTCACACACAGTGCAGGTTTCGCCGCCACATCGCGCTATTCTCTCCTGCTATGAGTCTCCTTCCGTCAGCACCGCGTTCGCCATCCTGTATCAATGTCGTAGTCGTATCGTAAAAACACAATCGCGCCTCATGTAGCATGTACCCGCATCTGTCCAGTGTGCCCGGCCCACCTTGATGTCATCAAGACTTGCCGTCGTAAGTGATACTATCGGACTGACGGTCAGTTTCGCCTGGACACGAGCCGCCCACACGTCGTACCTGCCGCCCCATCTATCATCAACGATGTCGATGAAGCCGTGCTGGCCGCCTCACCTCAAAACCCGAACCGGGCCTAGCACAACACACACAACCCGACACTCGCACCGCACAAAGATAGAACGGCGCTCTGCCCGCACACAACCGTCGTGCTTGCCACCGCCAAGCCAAGAAGCAAGGCCCGCTCGCCGTGGAAACAGCCCGGCCACAGACGGGGGGTTTTTCCGGATGCGGGAGACAGGCCAGGACTGTACGTACAGCGTTTGTGCGAAGGTTCCATCGAAGGGAAGCGGCGCAGTCCCATGACTGCGGGACGCGGACTCGTGTGAGAGCGCGGGCCACATGGCGCGGGGGGAAGGATACGCGCGCGAGGATGCGTGCGGCGGCTGCCTCCCCACGTGGGCATCCCGCTGGGCCTGGCTAGACAGCGTTACTCGTTTTGAACTGTCCATGCATGTAGGCTTCGTGCTTCGGTGTCTGCGTGGAGCGTCCTCGGGTCCGCGTGTCGCGAGGGCTGGGCCGTGGAGTGCTGTCGTGCAGTCATGTGCGAAAGGACGGAAATATGGCATGGGGTGGGCATGACATGACGCGTCAGGGCAGTGTCAGGCTGGGGCTGGGACGGGAAGCAAGGTGCGGGGAGAGTGAGGGGCAAGATTACGTGTCGGGGAAGCACCCACGCCAGAGAAGTGTGGACAGCTGGGGCAGCAGAGAGCTCGTGGTCAGCACATGCCCAATGGTGAGAGCATTGGTCGGCGAAGGGCTTCAGCGAGGAGAAACTTAGCCTTTCGAACTTCGTGCTCATCGAATCTTCAGGGTCTGAGAGTCGGGAAGGCGATTGTATGGGATTGAAATGAAACAGAGAAGCAAGCGCGGGCAATTCATACTTGTGAGATCTCGCGGAGATCTCCAAGGCGTCGTGGTATGACTGGATACCACATTGTGGGTTTTCAGAATGGTGTATGTCTCGAGCAGCAAGGAGCGGGAAGCTTTCGTCCTTGCAAGGGAACGCTCGGTTTCCGACCCGGAAGCTTTTAATAGGTCAGGCGGTCGGCCTCGGGCCCTGTCGCCCAGCGTTCGATCTGCTTTTACCCATGCCGCAGCCTGTCTCCTCGAGCGTAGAAGTCAGACGACATACTTGTAATTTGCTGGGGAAACCTTGATCAAAATAACCAAACCTTGTTGCGTAGATCGTCGACGAACGAACAAGCCTTGCAATGCTTGTCGAACACCACCATCATGAAGGTAGGACAAGACGTACGGAGTTTACCTTCGACCAAGCCGCCACGGAGATAAGAACCTAACATTTGGCTTGTGTTTCGCTATTTTCTGAGCGAAGAGAACCCGGCATAGAAGGAATCGGCTAGTAGGAAACGTTCAAGTTCAATGCAACTTGCGCCGAGTCGGAGTCATTTTAATGTGTGGCAACGATTACGTAATTTGATCCCGTGATATTTTCCCCACATCGGCCATGTCCTCGGGGTTTCCTGTTTCGGTGCGGGGTGACTACTTACTGTACCAGCACAACGACAGCTTCATAACAGCCAGGATGTTTATACGTGAAGCATACTTCTCCAAGCCCTTCGTTCGAGGTAGAACCTAAGGATTTCATCGTCACAGAATCAATCAGAATAAATTTCAGGAATAGCGTGCTTATTTGTCGGACCATAATCGCAGCGTTTGAATCCGAGTCGGAGACCTACGCACTCGGGCGCAGCGACAATCCTGCCCGGGGATGTCATAACAATTCTTTCCATGTGATGATACATACGCTACGCCCGGATGCATGAAGGGTACCGAGGCCGGCTGGGGAATGTTATAAGTGCAAGCATCAACAGTGGTGACGGGTCGCAGCATTCCTCTCTGCTTCCACCACCACCCAACGATACCACTCGCAGCACGTCCTGAATCATGGCCCCTACACCCTACGTCCAGCCTGTCTCTAAATCGACCGCAGTGTTCAAGGATGACATCTTCAAGGGCAAAGTCCTGTTCTGCACTGGCGGCGGCTCAGGGATTTGCAAGGGCATGACAGAGGCTGTCGTACGTCTGATTCCCCACAAATCCAGAGACCGGGCTCCTGACATGTATCGGCCTGTGTGGTCTGTGTGCGTTATAGATGCGCCATGGTGCGAATGCGACAATCGTCGGGCGCAAGTGAGCAGAGTGTTGATCAGCACATGCAGCATGTGTCTACTAAACTGACGTGTCCTGTCACGCCCAGGTTCGACCGACTGACTGCCGCAGCGAAGGAGCTCGAGAGCCTTACCGGGCAAGTATGTCTCCCCGTACAGGCCGACGTGCGCAAGCCGGAGTCCATTCGAGAGGCCGTGCGCCAGACTATCGAGAAATTCGGGCGGATCGACTTTGTGATCAACGGTGCGCACTTGGTCCTCGCTCTCTGCACGTCGGCGGTCTTTCGGACAATACTAACGCGTTTGTGGTGGATGCTTAGGTGCTGCTGGCAATTTCCTCGCGCCTATTGACGGCCTCTCAGAGAACGCGTTCAGAACTGTCATTGAGATCGATCTGGTGCGTCGAACGCGCTAGAACCCGTGCCCAGCGCAGCTGCTCAGTCCCACATCCCCACTCGCGCAGTTCGGCTCGTACCACACTATCAAAGCAACTCTCCCATACGTGCGTGAGAGCAAGGGCGCGTACATCAACGTTAGCACGACCATCCAGTACCACGGTATGCTCTCCCACCATCAGGTCTCGTAATCGCACCGCGCCCACCCAAACTCATACTCGCATTGCAGGAACTGCCTACCAAGCACACGTCTCCGCAGCAAAGGCCGGAATCGATGCCCTCAACCGCGTCGTAGCGGTCGAAGAGGGGCCGCGTGGCGTGCGCTCGAACGTGCTCGCGCCCGGCCCCATCTCCGGCACGGAGGGTATGGAGCGCCTCACCGCGACGGATGAGAATGGACAATTGCTCGTTCCGCACGAGCCTGCTCCGTCCGGGCGCATGGGCACGGTCGAGGACTGCGGAAGCTTCACGGTATTCCTGTTCAGCGAAGTCGCAAGTTATGCGTCTGGCGGGATCTTCGTGCTCGATGGTGCGCATGAGAATATTAGGAACCAGATGGTGCCATATCCCGAGGCCGTGTTGGATGCGGAAGGCTTCAAGAAGAAGCTGGCCCAGGCGCAGGAGAAGATTGACGCGAAGGCCAAGTCGAAGCTGTAGGTGGGAGGATCGACGTGGGGATGGGGTATCTCATTTCGTTCGATAGCCTTGTACAATTAATTATGCATAATACTCCTGGATCCTAGTTCGGTCTTAACTTCCGTGAGTGCGCATGTGTGGGTATGTAGACATGTGTCGATTGGCGGTGATAAGCAACGTCGTCGAATCCCGGCAATGTCTAGTGGATAAGCATCTGTAAACCTTCGAGAGCATAGAGCACTGACCTCTTGCCGCATGCGATGCCGATGCTTCAATCATCCTTGCAGAGTAGTTAGAGGTCGAAAGCCGTCCTTCCTTGGTAGAAATACACCGGCCATCGAGCGAGACATCTGAGCGGGTAGAACGAGAAGGGGAAATCGGACGATCGCTTGCAGAGGGGTGAGAGCAGGGCAGAAAATCCACAAACTCGCAGGCTCTCGCGATCTTCTACTCTCATGTCGTCCAAGAATGGCGCAGACCTCCATGGGGCATCGGATCTCCCCATCCAATGTCCAGTCCTTCCGCCCAACAAAGCAGCTGCCCCACAGTCAGGCTCTGTGACGAGCTGCGCTGAGAACATGCCCCGCTGGATATGTACGCGCTGAGAGAAAGAACCGGACGTGCGATGCTCGCACAGGCTGCTATTGGCACGTGGGTGGAGGCTCGAGGCGCACGGCTGGGACTCGGGATACTGGGAAGTGGAGCGGAGCGACTGTACTGGGACGGCCCAGGCGGCGCGGGGAGGCGAAGCGCAGGGCAAACAACCCCTCGATGGTAGAAACGCCGAAGCGCCTCCCATGCCAGGGGCAACAGGTGTCGATAAGCATCGCCTGGGACGCTAGGCCACCCGGCTGTCGATGTCGGGAGAACCACGCCAGATATTTAAATGGGCGGTGGTCAAGTGCACTTGGGGCGGCAGTGGCGGGTCCGGGCGGCCGCGCGGGCGGTACGCTGGTGCGATGAGAGAGGGCGACAGTGGTACGGCCCAGCCATCCGCGCGAGCTCCTGCATTCCAGTCTTGCGGCTCGCCAAAGTCCGACGATCAGTTGCAGCCTCAAACGGAGCATGGGACATCTTCTGTGTGGAAGGATGCGGTTTCGATCGGATGAAAAGGGCAGAAAGAGTCTGGTACAGCGTCCTTGGGTGCCAAATGAGTGCAAGGAGCGAAAAAAGCGAGGGTATGGGACTGGATTGGATGACAGGTGAATGAGGAAGAGAAGGGGGGCGCACGGCATCGTCCAGGCGTTCCTTACCCCATTTCACAACGCACCCGAGCGAACGAGCGCAGGAAATTTGGGCAGGTATGCTGGTGCTTTTGTCAGCGCATGCAGGGATGCACGCAGGCGCGGAGGGAAGTGTCAGCGCAGACTAGAAGAGGACAGGCGAAATGTCGGAATTCCGAGAGATATTCGACGCGCGGTGTGGTGTAAATCTACAGCGCACACGGACGCATCAACTTCGCGCGCCGAGGACAGCTGGAGGATGATCAAATTGGTCGGGCCTCGATGTGTGTTTGTTTTATGGTTGGACGGGGTGCAGTAGGATGGAGCCGCCACCGCGACTGCTTGCGGACGCATGCCCGAAGAAACACCGCATTAGTGAGGCATTTGTTCGATAGTAGCTACTCGTCACCTTGCATCGAAGCCGTCGCGACCCGGATAAGGCGGTTTTACGAGGGCAAACAGCGATGAAGCTGATGTGCTACGACCGCGCATCTACCTCGGTTTTCGAAGCCTGCGCGCACGCAAGCGAAAGGGGTAACTGCAGTGGATAAATTTGGAAAGCGGCATGGCAGATTGAGGTGAGAGGAATTCGAACCTCGATAGGAACGTGGCCGACAAGTGAACCCCTGGTCCTCGAAAGTTTCTCATGGGCACGGAATGCCATTGGCTTGTCTGCGATTAGGGATTCCGGAAAGCAACACACGGCGGCAAAGCGCGCGCCGTCATGCCGCTATTGATGAGGGTCACGCGCAGGTCACGTGCATGGCAGCAGCTCCAGACGCGTCGGCGCCAGCATCAGTAATTTCGGCTCATTTTGCTTTGCGTCTACCAAGGACACCGGCTGCAGGCATGCAGAGCTCAAATCTGTTCAGATCCGCACAGCATGCGCGCTTTCATCCTTCACTAACATTTCTAGGCACGTCGAGTGGAGGCGGGCCCACAGTGACACGGAACTGTACAGCGACGGCGTTGACCGTGCAGCCCACTTCAACTTGGTGTATGTTCCAGTTGTTTGAGATCATGCATGTGCTAATATATATCAGTGGTGGATTGCGCGGAAGGTACTGCGCGGCAGCTGCTCAGAACGCGACCTCGCATCCGACACCTGGATATAGACAAGATATTTATCACACACATGCATCGTGCGTAGTGTCTTCGTCCATACCGAATCAACATTAAAACACCACAGCCGACCATTGCATGGGCCTTATTTCGCTCCTGCGCGCACGTCTGTCATATCGAAAACACTCCGAACCTGTGAACGAGGCGCGTCTCGACTCTCCTCCCTCCACCGCGCATCCACACTCAATGCAACCGCGCCGCCCACACAGAACGTGAAGATGCACATCTACGGGCCGAAGGGGTTGCGCGAGTTCGTGCGGACGAACCTCGAGCTCACGTACACATCGCTGGGCTCCAAATATGCCGTGCACGAGCTGCTGCTTCCGCGTGAGACGCCGACGCCGTGCGACGTGTCGGACCTTCATGAGAGCGAGGGCGTCGGGGGCGATGTGTACTGCAATTCAGACGGGACGTGGAATGACATATGCACGGGCAGCAACGTGCGCGTCGCAGCCGCACATATCAAACACCGCGGTACGCTTCTTTCCTGCTTGCCGCGCGTCCGTATCTAACGGGGTATCACAGTACCATGTCTGGGATACGTATTTTCCTTTCAGTCAACACTTCCATTGCCATATATCCGGCCCATGCTCTCCCGCCTGCAGTCGCGCGCGCCTCCGCCATCTCCAATGCCACTCGCAAAGGTCGTCATCCTGGGCGACACGTCCAACCCGTCGGCGATCGCGCCTCTCGCAATGGACGCGGATATCCTCGTACACGAGGCAACGATTATGGTGGCGCCGGGGCCGGGCGACGTGGACGACGACGCGGAGGAGACGGACGGGATGTACGACGAGATGCTGAAGCGTGGTCTCGCGAAACACAGCGGCCACTCGACGCCGGACATGGCGGCGGGCTTCGCGAACCGAATACGCGCAAAGTCGCTCTACCTAAATCACCTGTCATCAAAGTTCGTGCTTCGATTCTTGAGCGGCGGAGGTGGACAACGCTAATTGACGTGCGGTCAGATGCGTGGACCCGGACAAGATGCCCAAGTCTATCAGATATCAAGCTTCGGAGGACGGGAGGGAGACGCGGTACCAGGGCGCAGTGCGCGCGGTGATGTCCGCCGTTGAGCTCGCGAGTAAGACGTACTCAAAACCAGTCACGGTCGCGCACGATCTGTTGAATGTGCCCGTGCCATACAACATTCCGTCGATGCAGTTGCTGAGGACAGTGCCTTGGGTCGATAACTTCATGAAGCTCCATACCTTGGTGACGACCAAGCGATAGACAGAGTGCGATGCTGGATACACAGGGCTACATTATTTAAACATTTCGTATCATGCACAAGATGAGGGTGATTCGGATGATGTTTGCATGCTGCGTTCGTCATAGCGGCTCTGCAGCGGAGATGTAAAGCACTGCGAACGTGTAGAAAGTTAGACCGAGAGATAGAAGGTAGGGCAGATCGTGCGCACCATTGTTGCCGCGGATGAACGCGTCCCCATATCGGTTCGTCACAGCGCCGTTTACATGCTCCTCCGTCTGCTCTAACGCGATGTTCATATACCCATCGAGACACGAGAGTACCCCTGTTCCTAGAATCAGACAAGAATAACACGTCGATAAGGAATAGAAACGCACCGCGATAATCAACACCCGAAGTGAGGCGTACGACCACGCGTTTTCCGACCACGCCCTTCAGGAAGTCTGAAGGCGATCCGGACAGACCAGATGGTGGNGGCGGCGGCGGTGTGGACTCTGCTGGTGGTTGTGGTGGGCTCTCATCCATCTATGCTCGCTGTCGTCAAAGAAGTGAAAGTGAAAGTTGAAGGCTTGTCGGTGCGGCGTCCAAGGGGCGCTAACCCCGTATGCCATACATGGTCAAAAAGGGGTCAAGGCAAGATCCCAGGATCTGAGGGCGGACAAAAAGTGATATATTTGCTTCATACTGCATATAAATGGACAGCTTTGACTATAAATAGCCACTCGCACATTACATTACTACGAAAATCATCCAAAACTAGCTGTAAGGGTATTGGTGTACTTACTTCAGAGTGCATCATTAATCATTGCATGAAATGCTTAGTACCGAGGCCAAGAAGTAAGTACGTCTTGCTTGCGACCATCTCTTGCTACACCCTTGACAACAACGTCACCGCCAAGGGCTTATCTCGACGATCTTCGTTTCAGCCAATGGCAGAACTGTATTCCGGTGTTCATTCGTGTTGCACGTGTGCACAAAAACTTCATGATGTATGTAATGGACAAGCAGTGCGTCGAAGTAGCGAGGACGATATCTCTGGTGAGTTCTCGCCTTGTAGCTGGAGTAGGAGAGATACAGATTGCAGTATACTTGACTACAAAGGCGTTCAAGTTGCTGCATGTTCATTGTCGTTGCAGACTTTGCCCATTGCGTGGCTGGGCGGACGGATCTCATGAACGCGATCCGATTATTGGACTCATTTCTGGTAAAATCTGTGCCGGCGGATTCCCCAAAAGCTGTGACTTGCGGACCATTTTCGGATCCGGACGGACACCCGCGGATGAATCGATGACTATTATTATGTACATGACGTTCGCCTCTTCCGCGTAGCGCACTTCAAGTTGTTCCCGGGGCGCTTCTACATGACTGTAATTCACTCTCCTTGACTCCAACCACCATCACGTCCACCATGTCGCGCCGCGAAAAGGCGGCATACGATCCCCGCATCGGCGACGAGGACCAGGAGGGCTACACTGGTCCTGCACTCGAGCGACCTCAGCTGCAGATAGAGACCACGAGCAGCTCGGAGGAGTCATCGAAGGAGAAGGGGGTCCGGGAAACTCGCGGCGAAAAACATGCGGCACCATCGTTGCCCACACACTTGCGGTGGATTCCGAGAAACTGTACGTGGTCAAAGTGGAAGCCGGTCATTCGATGCGCGCTGTCTGCATGGGTATGTCTCATTCTAATGGTCACAAACGCGTCCTTGCGGACGATGGGCTCGGTGCGTGTTCTTTTCACTCCTTTCTTCGTCCATCTCATGTAGGATCAGGCGGGATTTCTCGGCTTAATTGGTGAGACCCCTCTTTCTTCACAAAGGACCGCGTTCTGATCAGTTCGTACAGCATCTTTCATGAACCCGCCGGCTGGACCCTTTGTTGCCCACACGGAACAATCCTTGACGATTCTGTTCTTCGTCACCGTAGCCTGGGCGTGAGTGCAATCGTACCATATTGCAAACAAGTTACTGAAGGCGCCTTCAGTTGGACATGTTTAGGCATCAAACTGTCGAGTCTGGCACGCAGTGAAATCCTTCCCAACGCACCCACCAATAACATATTCAACGGGAACTATGTAGAGGCAGCTGTACGTGGTATAGGCATCCTATACATTCGCCATGACTGACTTTGACGCAGCCCTCTGTCATTTTAGCTGTCTTCCTATTTCTTGGGTCCTTTTTATTCCTGTACATCAAAGCCAGATTTGGTCCAGGTCCATTCCTATTTGCCAGCGTGCTTGGCTGCATCTGTCTCGGTACGCACGGCCGACGTTTATCAATCTCATACCATTCTGAATCTGTTGCAGACATATCTATCACCACGGCTGCGCTCTTCCCCTACCCAAATTACACGGTAAGTCCTTCGTCCTCATAGCCCTCTTTTACTGAGCTAGCGTCTAGTTTGGACAAGCGGTAGTCATCCCACTTGCGTTCCAAGGAGCCGTATCCATCTTCCTCTCCATCTTCCTATTCCCGCAGACTATCTCCTCGCAGTACACAAATCAATTCCGCGGGGTCCTCGCACACCTGAACACAGCACTCGAGCAACACCTCTCCGTCTTGCAAATCAACACGTCCTCGCCCGACTTTTCGCCCGCGAAGGTGATCGCGGCGACAGCCCAGGCGGAAGCGGGTCTCGCGCCGCTGTCTGCATCCGCGCGGCTGCTCAAACGCGACATCTCCTACTCGCGCATCTCCCCTGCGGACCTCGAGTGCTTCCGCAGCAAGGCGCAGCGGCTCGCCGTGCGCGCGAACGGGCTCACGATGTACTTTGGCCTGATCGACCCGACACGGGAGCGGTTCCCAGTAACGCCGGCGCCGGGCACGCCGGCGTTCACGAGTCCCGTGGTGTCGCGTGCGCCGTCACCTGGGCCTGATGAGCGCGAGCGCGAGACAGACTATAGTTCGGTGCGGAGGACACGCAAGCGGCATCCGCACTTCGAGGTCGGCACGACGCCGCCTCACACCGCCCCCGGGCTCGCCGCCGCGCGCACATACGCCGATCTCGCTGCGGCGCTCGCGCTCACATGCGCGCCCGCTCTCGCACTCGCAGCTCCTGCACGGCCTGCATATGCACTTGTCGGGGCACCACTATCGCGAGCACGTTGTGGGCGTGTTCGAGTCGCAGCGATACCTCGATCTCGAGTCGACGCATTTCGCGCACCCGCTGTCGTCGTTCTTTACGGAGACCGCGACGGCACTGTTGAGAGACAGCTGTGAGGAGCTGCTGAGGGCGTGTATCGGCGCGCTGAAGGCGTGGGACAGGTGGTTGGAGAGGTCGAGGGAGGGCAGGTGGACGTGGTGGCGAGATCCGGAAGGGTGTGGGAAGAAGAATAAGGAGTGTGCGGATGGCATTATGAGGACGAAGGCGGAGTTGGAAGAGGCGTTAGCTAGGTTCAGGAAAGAGAAAAGGTATGTCAAGGCTGGGCGTGCACAAGGTAAGTTGGTAGCTAATTTACATCATAGACATAAGGTCGTGGATCCGTACCGGGCTGCATTCGATGCTGCCAATCATCTTGGGTCGCTCACCGGAGAGGATGTACCACCACATCGTTTCTTGTTTCACTGCTATGTGTACCAGTATCACCTGACACTGTTCTCACTCGCCATTATCGAGACGGTATGAACTGCAGTCGCTTGTTCTATGCCCGTTCTGATTGCGCTTTCATAGTTCGAGGATATCTTGCGTTTGGAGAAGGAACGAACACGGCCACGCGTCTGGCTTCCTCCCATTCCATTGTATGACTTTTTCAAGTGGACAGTCTGGGAGAACGGCGTGGACTGGGATCAAGAAGACGACGAGAATCCAGGTACGCTGTCTTTCCTGCTTGAAATTTTAATACCGGGACATCTGCTGAAATATAGCACTACAGATGTTATCCAGGGCATGGACGCGGCATGGATGCACGATCTTGGCGATGCGCAGGGCCGTGATCCAGATGCCCTCCCGCCTCGAAACCTTTTCGAGAGGTGTATGAACATGATCTGGGTGGCGACCAGAGCATTCTCGGGAGGGAATCTGCTGTTTGCACTGAAGGGCGGGATTTTGACCAGTTGAGCACATGATTCTCGGTTTACAGTCAGGTGCTAAACGTCGCGCTAGTTATCCTCTCCCTGCCATCATTGATCACGTCTTCCGCTGGGTTCGCCTTCGGTACGTATCTCATATACTTATGCTGGTTTTACATGTCTGACGCAATGAGCACAGGCGAGCGCTTCAGCTGGGCCATGTGAGTTTCATCTTCCATCGTCCTTTTGCTTCTGCAACTTATGTCTTCCAGATTCATGGGTCAGCTGACAATCTCCCGCTTCCGTGGGGATACCACTTTTGGTCTCGTAGCCCGAGTCATCAGTACCTTTGGCGGCGGCATCGTCGGGACTGTCGTATGGTACATCTCTACCGGCCTCGGAGAAGGCAACGCTTTCGGTTTGGCTGCGACGCTTGGCGTTGCTTTCCCATTCTTCTACTTTGCTAGGTTGTACGCGCCCGTGCCGCCTATGATCAACATCATCTTTTTCGTTACGGTCATGCTGGTAGGTCTGTCCTCGCTCAGGGAGCTCGCTGTCACTTATTCGTCTGGTAGGTTGTCGGCTTCTCCTGGCAAAATACACATCTGCGCGCAGGAACGTTCGGGTATTTCGGCATCAATTTGGCCTGGGTGCGTTAGACACATCTCCGACACGGCTCTTCCCCTTTTGATATCCTCCTGCAGAGACGATTCCTCCTTGTGACAGTTGGAGTCTTTGCAGCCTTGTGCGTTTCATCTTGTCTCTCATCTGGATGAGAACTATTAACGCCAAATATAGCCTCTTCTCCTTCCTCCCGCCCTCAACCACACTGCGCCGATACCAGCGCTCGACGCTCGCAACGACGTCGTCGCAAATTGGCAGCATCTACTGCTCTGTCGTGTCGTTTGCCAATGTGCGACATACAGATGATACAGCGGAGATCCTGCACAGCTTGATCGCAATTCGCGCGAAGCTGAAGCGATCAATCGTACTGGGCACGAATGTCATATACGAGGTGAGTTATAGCGATCCGGCAGACGCACGCAGAGCGCTTGCTTATCTTTGAACAACAGTTCTCTCTTCGAGGGCGATGGCCAGCGGAGAGATATCAAAAAATTGTGGAGATTCAGCTGTAAGATACAATATGTTCGTACAATTCGTGGGATTACTGACACCATGTTTTCATAGACAAATTGGATACTTGCTTTCGCATCTGATGTCCGTGGTGGAACGTCTAGAACCCGCGTGGTCTCGCGCTTTCCTCCGCCGCACGCGCTTCCTCGACTCAGACTTCCAAGGCGATGTCCTTGCTGTTATCAGTATGTCTTCCAAAGCAATCTTATTGATATCGGCAAGCTAACACGCGTATCGAAGGCTTGATCTCCACAGCATTGCGCACGGGCAACCCTCTACCCCAAATCACACCTTGTCCTCTGTTCGATCGATTCATCATGTACCACCACGGACTCAATGTCGTACGACAAGAAGCCGACGACGACTATGGCCTACCACGTACTATGACGGTAGACACGCTCGAGAACGAGCAATATCAGTAAGTAGAGGTTTTGTTACATTCAATGCAGTAGCTGATGGCGAGGAACAGATGCTACTGCGTCGGGGTATCGACTGCATACGGAATCGTGACGCGCCTCGATAGGCTGATGCTTGCAACGAAGGAGCTCGTGGGCGAGCAATACCACATTCATGGCGTAGGCCATATCTCGCGATCGGGTGGAGTTGAGATGGGGACACGGACAAGTTCGCTGAGGCCTTGACTTTATGCTTGAATGACTATTCACGATAGCACGTATGGATGGTATTATTATCTTTTCCTCTCATTTTTTAACCTAATAGACACATACATATCTTTTTTATCTGACTGATGCGGGTTTTGTTTCGTTTGGGCGAGTAGGTAGGAAGATGCTGGTACGCACCTCGTATATCTGGTGAGCGATGGCCGTTTTTGGACCAAGTGCTGACTTTTTCTTGCACCTGCGACTGCAGCTGGACGTCGGCGCATTGGCCTTGCATTGGCTCTTTTATCATGCTTCTTGAAGAGGTGCAAATAGATGCCCGGACAATAGAGGCACTTTGGGCCATCTTTGGGCCTTGGGTTGTGGCGCGTCGGGTGTTTAAGCTTGAGGGAGCTTCGGCACCGTTGAATTAGGCCGAATATAATCATTTCCGTGGTCGTGCTGGGCTTCGAGTCGTTCATCGCGAGGAGAAAAGAGTGTTGCAGAGAGTAATGGTGAACTTGAGAGGCTGTTGCCACACACACACACACACACACACACACCGGGAAATGCCGGTCGTGCCGAGCCACCGCCGGCGAATCTCATCCAGTGACGGCGTATTACCGAGTCTGACTTCCCTCAACCTTCAGCGTCATTCATGCTAGTTCTATCTGATCTACTAGAACACTCTCACAGAATCTCATGCTTTTACGTGTACTTTCTTGAAGATTCTTCTGCTTCTGTGGATCCGAGGTCACGACAAACGGCTACTTGAGGCCACCTGTACGCAAGTGGTGAATGCGCCTCCCAAGGTGCGTGGCAGACATTAGTCCTTTGGTTCTAATCTAGGTAAGTCGCGCGTTGTCCTTGAACCATATATCGGCCGATGAATCCGGTTATTACAGCATTCCAGCGCGTTACCAACGAAGAGGCCGTAGACAGCTGTAGAGTACGCCGGCCACCTGCCACGATATCGCTATTCACGTCACTGAATAGCAGGATGTTTTTATATGGAAGTTTTTCGATCTATCGGACAGTCGCGAGATTCTAGGGTTGCGAATCACAGAGAGAAGACAATCAGAAGACAAGACGCGGGAGCAACGTATCTTAACATAGGCATACCGGGGCATCGACATCCCTGGTTTGCCCGGAAAGAGGAAGGTTCAGGATGAACGGCGGAATAGTCCCACACTGATATTTGATTTCGTTCCGTTCGTCAATGAAGAAGAAGTTCAGGTACGTTACTTGTGCCCTCAAAATTGGACTTAAAAGATGCCCGCAGGACAGGGATTTCAGAGTACCTTTGCTTCGCACCTCAGCATGTCGGACATCGCTTCTCTATACCTCTTCTTCGCCCTCGGACTCTCTGTGGCTTTGATTGTCAGACGACGCAAGCCTCAGCGATTCCCTCCAGGACCTACTCCTTATCCTTTCATCGGTAACTTAGCCGTCATACCCTCCTGCAATCCCTGGGTGACGTATGCGAAGTGGTCTCACGACTATCAAAGTACGTCTATCTCCCCTCCCTGCCCCGAATAACTCGTGACCTTTCGTGCAGGTGACCTTATTTCGGTATGGGAGTTCGGCAAATTGACGATCCTGGTGAACTCGCACAAGGCAGCCAAAGAACTATTCGTGCGACGCTCGGCGATCTACTCAGACAGGCCCCACATGACGATGATCGATCTGTCAGTGTCTTTCAAACTTATCGTTTAGGCTTGACGCTGATTCTGTCGTCTGCAGGATGGGTTGGGACTGGAATACCGCTTTGATGCCCTATTCGGAGAAGTGGCGGATCCGACGAAGAATGCTCAATCAGAATTTCCGCGCTAAAGCGGCCCTGGAGTATCGCCCATCGCAATGTGCCAAAGCGGAGGATCTTGTGCGGCAACTCAGCGAGGATCCCGATGATTTTCTGCCCTCTGTCCGCGTGTAAGTGTCCACCACGTTCCTGCGGAAACCTTGTTAATTCCGACTCCAGCTTTGCTGCGGCCACCGCGATGTCCGTTGCCTACGGTCATGACATCGTTTCCCAACATGACCGCTTCGTCGATATCGCGGATAGGGCATTCTCGATGCTCTCCGGCGCCGTATTCCCGGGTGTAATGGCAGTCAATGCATTTCCTTTTCGTAAGTCGTTCCAAGCACTTGCGACTATTTTTGTGTGCGAACGTGTCTTTTCGTAGTACGACACCTGCCTAGTTGGCTTCCGGGAACGGGCTTTAAAGGATACGCGCGGAAGTGTAAACTCCTCACGACGGAGATGCAGAATAGCCCTTGGGCTTTCGTGAAGCGCAAAATGGTGAGTGACTTCTATTTATGTCTTTCTGGTTCGCTTTCTGAACAGGCTTGGCGTCGCTTTAGACCGACGGTACTGCGCGAACATCGCTTGCATCTACGTTGATAAAGGCCGGCGAGGCCAACGCGGCAGGCGCTGAGCATGAAGAGGCCGCAAAGGCCGTGAGCGCGGTCGCCTATGCAGGTAAGTCCGGCTATATCTGCCAACGGCCCGGCATGTTTACTGACGCGTTCTAGCCGGATCTGACACAGTAAGCTTTCTGACATACTCGATATGCTGTCCGATTGACGTGTCTTCGATAGACGGTCTCCGTTCTATCTACGGCAATCCTAGCTCTCTTGTTACATCCCTCCGTGGTCCGACGCGCCCAGCAAGAAATTGACGAGATAGTCGGGCGCGATCGCCTGCCGGACTTCCGTGACCGTCCAGTGCTGCCGTACGTAGGCGCTGTGGCCAGAGAAGTCCTTCGGTGGCAGTCTATCGCACCTCTGGGTGTGCCACGCACAACGTTGGCTGATGATGTCTACGAAGGGATATTCATCCCGAAAGGTAAGGCATTCCCATCTCTTCCAGAGTCTCGGTACTGATCTGTAGACACAGGTACTCAGATATTTCCCAACATCTGGTAGGTTTGAGTCTCTTTCAATCTGTCAGGGTCGGGCGCTGATGAGTTCCCCAGGGCGATGCTGCACGACCCAATCAAGTACCCAGAGCCTGCAGCCTTCAAACCCGAACGATTCTTGACCCCCGAGGGAAAGCTGAATGATGACGACGTGAGCACTGTCTTCGGTTTCGGACGGAGGTTAGTCCCTGTCACTTCCCAACTACGGGCCCCACGTGCGGCTGCTAATACAGATGCATGTGACTTCTGCTCTAGGAACTGCTCGGGGCAGCACTTCGCCGACTCGTCAGTGTGGATCTCCGTCGCGTCTATTTTGGCAATCTTCACAGTTGTGAAAGCAAAAAATGAAGCAGGCGACGACATCCCGGTCGATGTGGCATACACCGATGGTATGATCAGGTATGTTGATGTAGTTTTGAGAGGGTGCCATTATCTACGACTGAGGCCATTCTCGCAGCCACCCTCGGCCTTTCAAATGTCGTTTGCTTCCGAGGGACGGAAAAGCAGAAGCGTTGGTGCGGGCATTGGCAGAGGCTCGAGACGATTCGTGAGCGAACTGTTCCCGCCCTTCGACGAAGAGGTGTGGTACATACGTCACCTGAAGACACGGTGACTTGCCAGAAAAATATAGTTTTAGTTGTACACCGCTGACCGTTTATGAGTAAATATCCTTATATCTTCTTCCAAACGAGGTGCGCGTCACCTTGATCCTGACCTGCCATAATCCATCTGACGTCCAGAAAATGCTACCCTTAGATGTGAACTTCGAGCTTCAAGACCAGATCGCAACGCGGTGCTTTGCGACTCGGGATTCATATATTGGAGCTCGCGATCCGGGGGTTACAACCAATGCTATTTATAGTGTCGAGGGACGGTCTCTGAGCTACACCGTTTTTCGGGAACGATAGACCGTTTCGATTTATTTGAGTCCCGACAGATTCCGGCTTCGCGGCAAGGCGAATTTTCAGGACCCTAAAACGAGGCGAGTCGAGTCTGTCAGAGCTAAGTCATTTCTAGGGCTCATGAAACAGCGCAAAATGTTCACAGTAGAGCCTTTAGGATAGTTCTCATGAGACGGGCACCCCAACATAGACTTCTCTTCATTTGAGGACGCGGTAGTCTGGGGTCCGGAGCTTTGCCGCGAAGCCCGAAACCCGAATCTACGTGCATCAAAAGAAATTGAAGCGGTCTAACTGTTCTCTCAACAGCTGTAATAGCGTCTGACAGTGATGCCTAGTGAGATGGTCATGAGTCATTCACACGCTATACAGGAACCATGCGCGGTGTGCTCGATCCGCATGAGAGAAAGTCAACCATTTGTGTATCCAGCCAGGTGAACGTCCGCTTCCCTGAGTTCTAGAGCTGTCTCATTTATTTATTATATTCTTATTCTTGTTAGACTCGAGTCTTCAGTCCGCGAGACTTGACAATATACTCCACTCAATCCTCCCTGTTGGGATCCCTTGATAAAGGGACCCCTTTCCCGTCCAGTCTGCCAGTATAATCGAAGCCTTGTACCAGAGGTGTGCTCGTCTGAACCGCTTGATCGACAAGCGCGCGCAGTTCTATGAATTAAGATGGTGTTCCGAGCCGGCGTTTGTTCACGCGGCCAGCCAGAGCGGGAGAACTCTCTTATACGAGCCATATGGCATGTCATCGTGCTCTTTAATCTCTAACATCACCCGGCCAGCCGGCATCGATTCCCATTACCATATCGTCGACCGGCGCCCTCCATTTTATACACCGATGGTTATCCTCACGTCAGCGAACCACCGAGGCAACTTATAGCGGCCGGGGGTCCTGCCCACAAACCCACGAGTCAGCACGGTTGAACCGGCTGTGCACCTACCTCCCTACCACCGCTCCCCCGTCGCTTCCACTTTTTTCTGCGTGCTGTTATGCACGTCCCGTCTGTCCTTTGGATATCTATCGCCTTGGCCGGCATGTCGGCACACGCAACGCCAGCCCTAAGAGTGCGTATTCCCCCCTACCACCACTGCAATATTCTTTAATGTCGTACTAAATCTCACTCTCAAGGGCCTCAATAATGAAGCACGCAGAGATATCCCTGAGGGACTCTCGCCTTCTGAAGGTCTCCCCCCCAACGCAGCTTCTGCGTCGACCGTCCATCTTCCATCGGCTCTGTTCCCACCGAGCGTCACGGTGTGCCCCGCCGCGGATATCGCCACTCCAACCCCGAACACACCGAATGGCGCGCAACCCCTGCCATTACCCGTCACCAAGGTCTCTCGCGAGGCGGGTCTTGAGACAAGGATGCCGGTAAGTCCTTACCTTTGCAGACAAAGTCAGTGGATGATGATGAGAACCGATACATGTTGACCCGTAGAGGCGCGGAAATAATAAGTCTCCCAGAGCCATCATCACGTCCTGGCCTGTAGCCGCGGTCACTGGATCGGTATGTACTCATGTCTAGCGGTCCTCTCGAGCGGCTGTCGTCTCATCTGAATCTTCTCTTCCCCGACTAGATCAACGACTACCGTATGCAGCGCGATCCGCAGCCGGGGCCTCGGCAGTGAACATGGATATAGATCGGTCTGCACTGCTCCTGGTCATGCTCAACTGGAGATTATTCGGGTAATGTAATTTGCGTATTATCCGCTGGCATGCCAGTGCCTATGGACATATCATTCGGACGACCGGCCGCTTTAAAGAGTAATCGGTTTGAACACAGCGCTTGGGCCACACGCCCTCCGACCGAAGATTGACGTTCGCCCCGTTCGCCTCGTTCGCCCCTCTGGTCCACGACTCATCACTCGACGTCCCAGCGGAAATGCGGTATCCCTACTGGACAGACTGGGATATGTCGTCTCCAGCGAAAATCTCACGCTCTTTTGTTCCACCTCGTGGCGTCGGAGACAGGCTGCGCCAGGGCCGCAGCAATGATAGTTGACAGCCGCTAGCAACACAGCGTTCTTTTGTCTAGGAGCTCGTCCCCCCATTAGAAGTAGGGCGTCGTCGTAGCTGGAAGGGGCATATTTACTTGCGGACAGCCATGGTACGTGTCCGAGTATGTGACATCCATGGTTATTACTTACTTGCAGCGTAGACGTCGACGTTTTGCACCGAGTCTCCTGCAATTGAGAACGATGTCGAGCCTAACGGTCAGTGGGCCATTGGCTGTCAAACCGCGTCTCGATGTCTCAGATACTCTAACTCCAACGCCAATCGAGCCTAAACACACCACCGACGGTGGGCTATTACAGTACTGTACCGTTATACAACTACTAACATATATTTACCGGGCTACAGAAGAGCTGCACAAGATGAAACGTTTCTATCGCGAGCCCGTCACGGCTGCACGTAGGTCTCATCCCGCTTCGCCAACGCTCTGCTACATACACGGGAATACCCAGAGGCCATCCATGATAAGCGCATGTTAAGACCTTTCAGTTGATGAAAAGGTGACGTGGAACGCGCTGAAGATATGGCGAACGCGATGAGTATCTACGCAAGTCCACCCACCGCCGAGAAGCAAGGATCGCGTTGTTCGGAACAGGAATCTTAGTGGTCATTAGAAAGATAGCATTAGAAAGATAGTATTCCTACACATGACTGAACAGTTTATACGACGAGGTCCCGAACTTCTGGGAGTGTGGGCGGCCGATAGATGACGTTCAAACGCTGCGAACATATAGCCAGTATTATTGCTGCCGATTATCTTCCTTTCTGGTCACCACGTGCTCGAGAGAGCGTGCATTCTCAAGTTCCTTCAATAGCTCCGATACTTCTCCCTCGTGTTTAGTCTTCTCTTCTGCCAACTGCGAATGAAGGCGCTCTTCAACTTCCTTTAGTTGCTGGATTCCGATTTTCAATGCGGCGACCTCCAGTTTCAGTACTTCGAACTCCTTGACTTTATCTTTCAAGGTCTGAAGGTATGGTATTGCTACGACGTTGTCAGTGTATGAACCGGCCATCCAACATATTGGAGCTCACTGTTATCAATGACGCGATGGTCGGGCTTCTTCTTGTTTGAACGCAATCCAGGCGGCAGCGATAAATTTAGACCTGCAAGACCTCCCATAATTCGTTCTCTGTTTAGGCGCTGTTTGATAGCAGCCCTCTCCTGTTTGGTCTTCTTCTGCTCCGCTTTGTCCTCCTCGGATTCCATCATCGACACCTTCCGCTTCTTCCTGTTAGTGGATAGAATGGTAGATGTCGAAGCGTGCTGGTGATCTAGCTCAGGTTGTGTACTACCTTGCACTGTGACAACCATTGATTCACTCGTTCCCGGCTGCGGCGGGTTAGGAGATGGCATGGATTGTTGTATTGTCGGTGAAGTGTCTTCCAAGCTAGTCGCGCCTCCTGGGGAAGGTATGCCTGCGGTGTGTTGTTCGAGATTGAAGGTACTTTCATGTTCTGGCTGTTCAGCCAATTGGATGGTTCCTGGGTACGGGGGAGCCTGCTGAAAGTCATTCGTCGCATCAGCACCGGACGATGGTAACGCTAAGCTGTAGTCGTGTGTATGCCCAGTGGTGCCTTCCACGGGCATATGTGATAAATACCAGCCTTGGGCAGCGAAGCTATCGCCTTGATGCACGCTCCTAGAAATTCCACGAGTCATGAGAGACCTAACGGACCAGAATCGTAAAGGATGACGTACTGAGGTGGGTATGTGGTGTCGACGGTCATCCCAGGAAACGGTTGATAGTTTTGATGATCATATGAATACACATGGTACTGGCTGCGGTTATATAGAAGTCGAAAATAGAGAGAAAGTCACGACTGTGAACACGCACCTGTAGGATTCATTTCGGTTGCTAGAACCCATATGTTGATTATGAACTAGCATACTACCAGCATTCGCATGGTTGATGGCTTGAGAATAGCCATTCGGGCCATCGTTTGCGACGGCCTCGTGACGGGGGAATCGTGCTGAATCTCCTGCGGCCTGTGAGTCAAAGGGCGAATTGATGTTGACCCGAGACCTTAGAGACGAGTCGTAGGAAGAGCGAGACATGGCTAGCTTGCGAGAGGGCGATATCGACTAACAACCTACTGAGTATCCTTAAATGCGATACGAGCGCTTCTACATGACAAGACCGAGAACAAGGCGTCACGAACCAGAACGGAAGAAAGAGATAACAAGAACGATGTCCAAACCGGGCACCTGGACCGAGCCCCGAAATGCTGGAGATACGTATGCCATGGGGTACGTAGAAGTATCCCAGGAGCGATTCTGCAAGAGAGCAAATATGATGATAAGTACAAAAAGGGAGTACCTAGATGTTGAGCTTCGGTCACAACAGACTGGATGTAGTGACTGCTATGGCCAGCGAACATAAGCGCGCCTCGATTTGGCAAGTGTTGCGTCGCGAGGCTCGACACTTCGCGACGTGTCTGAAGGTCTTTTTCCTCGTTATTGGTATACAAAGAGTGAGATATGAATACATTGGGACACTGAGAAGTTGGTTGTACATGTGCCTCCCAATTCCTGGTCTCGTTAGAGAACAGGTCTGTCTACACGACCCCCGGCATATCGACGTGATGCAATCGGTTCGTCACATTTGTGACATCCGTTCCGCGTCTCAGCAGCTGAGAGTGCAGACTGCTGGTTTTGCAGTGTTTTCGAATGTCCTCTTTCCTCATCTCGCGAGTATTTGATGATTCCTGTGTTTCGATGTGTTATAAAGACATACGTGCCGGCGTCTCGCTACAGTAATTGCGAATTCAGCGAGCAATACTGCCATTGTCTCAGGCTAACCGGGCTGAAGTGCTCCACGTAACGAAATAAACCAACCTTCTGCATCTCCGATTTAAGTTTTGAATTTGAATCCTCGATATCCCCAAAGTATGTTTTTCATTTCGTGAGACCAGGTGTTGCCCGTAGGGCTATGATATAAGAAAGAGACCACAAACGTCACGCGTGTCACTCCTCGGTCACAACAACTTTGGCCTACACTTGTTACAGTACTACCAGTTCATTAGTGCACAGTATTGACCACCTCCTCTCAGCTCGACGAAGCCGGCCAACATGCTTGACTGGCTCTTTCTCATCGTCACCATCGTGGTTGTCATCGCTCTCCTTCTCTATCTATTCTTCTGGAACCGTGTGATTGGTTTCCTGCTTTCCCTAGCCCTCAAGGTCGCATATTGGAACCAGGGCGGCGCGAGCATATGGGTTGATATTGGTCAGTACTCTTGCCGGCTGCCACCGTACTCACTCTCCAACCTCTTTGCGACAGGCTCCATCCACTTCTCCCTTTTGGCAGGCAGGGTGATATTCAAGGACTTGTGCTATCATTCCAGCAACCAGACCATCAAGATTGTCAAAGGCCAAGTCAGCTGGCGATACTGGATTCGTGCGCCCACTTTGGAGGACGATATACACCGTGTGCATGCAAGTGGGGAAGGTGCCTCTGGTCTGTGTTCGTCTCTGTTTCCCTTATGATGTCTCATATGTTCAATAGACAATCGTTCCCTGCGCCCTTCATTATGCCGAATCCACGCGTCCGTCGATGGGTTCGAGTGGTTCTTGTACAACAGAACCTCTGCCTTTGATAACATTGTCTCCGCGATGGAGGAGGACAACACCGAAACGGGAAGGGGTGCTCGCAGTTATAGCACTGACGGGACTTCATTTCGCAATGTATTCAGCAAGTCGTTCGCCACCGCTGATTGTAAGGCTTTGCTCAATTCATATGACGTCCATAATATTCAAGCCCTCATAGCGGAGCCACTGTACCCGCCCTTTACGCGTGCTCCCGCTTTGCCCCTCAAGGCGTCTCGATATATTCGACGGACTATGGAATGGTTCACAAGTCAATTGCCGAATCTAGATCTAAAATCTCTACTTCCTGTAAGCTTTGAAGGGATCAAGGGAGCAATACTTTGTGGAAATGCATCAGCTTCCAATACACTCGTGGCCGAGTTCAGTCGCGCCAGCGGCGTCTTTGGTACTGTGCCAGTATGTTACGTTGTTTCCTCATTGCTCCCCCCTCACCACGATCATTTCAGGCTAGATCAAAGTACGACTTGTACAAGCAGACACTGGATATCAAATTTGAAAGCGCAACCGTCAGTCTCATCGACAATGCCCTTTATCAGGATTCTATGTCTGCCACCGGTGCCAGGCTTCGTGATCAAATTGCCAACTCACAGTATGTTCTCATTCATCCGTGTAGATTCAGTAACCGACCTTATCCGGTTCTAAAGCTCCCTAATTCTTCGCGGATTTCATTTTCTTTCTTTTCCTTCCTTCTTAAAGCTGTGGAAGGCAGTCAAGCTTGACAGCATTGTGCGAGGAGGTCCGCAGGCTGCCACATCCAAGGGGATGTTTACTTCGAACCAATCATCCAGCTTCCGTGGCCGCCGTCGGGCCGCAAAGAGCCTCGATGGCGAGACTCCCGTTGGCATCGACTTCTCTAAGCTCGAGTATGCTGTTGAGCGTAAGGTCTTGGAAGCGCCGATGCTCGAATTGACTTATTATGCCGATGCTGTTGGTCTAGTGCCACTTGACCAGCAGATGCTCGAATACGAAGGGTACGATGTTGGTAACGGCGACCTTTCTCCAGAGTGGGGCGTTGATCTTGTTATCCATGGCGGGTTTGTCAAATATGGTCCTTGGGCAGATCGTCAAAGGTCAGATCCAATTTGAATTTGTGTTGTTGCCATTCTCCTAACAACTCACGTATGTATAGGGTGGAGCTCCAACATGCATTCTTTCCTCCGTCGTACAGAGACTCAAAACCCACAGCACCCTTGAAACCCGGAGAAAAACGCGTTTGGACAACCATGCGCATATTTGTGGAGCTTCGTGGGGGCACAACTGTCTATATGCCATTTCGCGAAGCGTCAAAAGTTTGTTGAATTTTGTTATTTACAAATCATGTTGAGTCTCATTGACATCTGACAGAACTGGCAATGGGATGGGCAAGTCGACGTACCACGCCCTAAGAAACGCGAGCCTGCGTCCATAAACATCAAGGCCGGCGATGATTCAACCATCAGCTATGTAATGCCAGTTGTAGCCAGTGCCGCTGGTTATGAGCCCCTTTTGGAAATCCATCTTGATACGGTGGCCGTCACCACCAGTTTGAATGACATCCGTCTGCTGACCACCGAATCCTGTCGAGTAAGTGCTGGTTTGGTTGCTTTGTTCGGAAGTATATAATAATGCCACGTAGATTCATTGCAACCCGTTCACACCTCTGCGATGGAACGAGAGTCGTACATGGACCATCGAATTATCTCTACGGCGTCCAGTGCTCTACCTACTTCGGGACCATATCAATATGCTGGCCGACCTCGGGAAAGACTGGGCCTCGGGGGGTTCGAGCAATTATTTCACATGGGTTCCAACACAATACGCGGTCAACGTCAACATGCGCAACTATGAAATTAATACATATGTTAATGACCACAATATAATTGATAAACCATTAATAAGAGAAGAAAACGGTACGATATTCTGTCTCTCACTGGACAAAATTCATTGACACCTTTTGCTAGCACTGCTGACTTTTCGTGGGGCTGTCTTGCGAAACGAGAACTTCATACCATCCGAGCGATACATGCCTGCGTCCACGACGATACCCTTTGTGGTGGATGCACCCGACATTCACGTCAGCTTGACTTTACCTCGATGGAACACGCACAGCCTCCATGCGATAGAGCCGACGACACACATCGGCCGTATCGGTCTTCTGCGCGTAGAAGGCTCATATCTCTATTTCGCTGAGATTCGCGAGGAGAATATTGAACAGTTAAGGCTGACTTTTTCTGTGGGTACATTCATCGACTATCAGTTAAAATTGGGTGCTCTGTTGCTGATCGACATACTCAAAGACCAACGACGTTCTCTTCAAATGTGTGGGCTGGGCTATTCGACACTTCATGATATTCCGGGAAAACTATTTTGGCTACTTCACGCAGTTCTCCACATTGGATGAGTATCTAAAGAAGCGAAGAAGCGGGGTCCCCATTGGCGATCCTATCGATCAGAAATATCGTCCTGGGAAGGTGAGATGTGCGATGGTTGGCTCGTATCTCATCTAATTTATCATTCCATTCTAGTCCAATCAACTTCAAGTCGAATTGCAAGTCAGCCTTGATCGGTCACTTGTCTTCCTCCCCACAGGAATTCCAGGATACGAGACTCATAACCCGTCGCCAAATCAACCTACTGAAGACGTTGATCTTGGTACATGCGCGGTATTGACGATACCAAACCTTCAGTTAAATTTGCGATCACACGACTATTTTATGGGTAAGGTTGATCACTTCGTTTATTCTGCATTCTGCCTATCTGTTAATTTATATCATGCAGAGATGAACTTGAACATTGGTACTCTCTTTGGTGATATACGGAGGCATTGCTCCGAGAGGTCTATGTTCGAAAGTCCTTCTTGGGTCCCAGACAGAGAATTGGTTGTCATTGATGGTGAGTTAAGTCTAAAAACGACGATAGGCATTTGACAATATTCGCAGGCATCGACATCGTCGCTAATAGACTGTTCGGACCACAACCCCGCACCTCCACTTATATATGTGTATGGGAAATTAATGTGGGAGCTATCAAGGCCATACTATCTGGACTGGAGGGCAGAGCGTTTATGGCAGCATCTGATGCCTTCATCGTCAATTATCGAGACATCTTAAACTCTCCTGCAGAAGAATTTACGTTATCGCCGGACCCAGACGGTACTGTCGCTGATTCCTTTTGAGACGATACACAGACTGATCATCGATGTTTAGCGACGTTCTTGAAGGTCTCCTTCTCCGAAGCAGATGTTGTGTGGCAATCTTCCAAGGCCGCGGTGCAAGTATGCGTACCACAAGGCCTGGGCCTCGAGAGCAATAATTTGGCAGGAAACCACTATCGCCAACTCGTGACTTTACGTCTGCCCCAGATCCTGACCCGCCTTCTGTATAGGCAGACTGCTCGCAATCGCTGGTTGGAGACGGGTAGGATAGAATTTGATGGAGCTATGGATCTGTACTCCTCCCCGATGGGGTGGAAAGAATCCAGTATCAAACAAGCAGCCTTCATAGCAGAACAGGATACCCTTAGTGGTCGTGTACAAAACCTTTTTTCCTCGCGAACTAAACCTAAGAACAGGATATCAGGTAAATATCGTTCGAATTACTCTCTAGCTCGCTGTTTATTAGGTCCCCCCACTATTCAGGAAATCACTTGTGGATTGCTGGATTGCAGCTGCCTCGTCTTTCAGAGCCATCCGCACGGAAAATGAGGACGTCACGCAAGGACGAGCAAAACTACGTGGAAGTCACCAAACCGACCCCTTACCCATTTCGATTTCCTTCTTTGGATTCTGATGACGAAGATCCTTACACAGATTCGGATCGTGATTTTCGCCTGGCGTAGGTGCTCTCCAGTCGAATGCTAGCAAACACCTGACGTTACGGTTAATCCAGTAATTCGCGACCAGCCTCGTCATTGCCAGTGATATATGCCGAAGATGAAAATCTGTCAAGCGGCGATGAATCAGATAATGCTGATCTGACCGACGAAAGTATAGCGGAGAGTGAGAAATCGGAGTTCGCGCAAGGTCGGTGTCGAGTACATTCCCGTTATTGAAAAATAAGAGATTGACCTAAGAGCAATCTGAAGGTCGTAGTGTCATGGCGGACAGCTATGCAAGGTTAATCAAACACTTCACTTTCCAGACCTGTCAACCTTCTTTATGGAATGGTCCGGCGTTCCTCCTCAGTCGGGTATCTCAGCAATCTCTTATCAAAGTTATGTCGTGTTCTAACGAATCTTAATCTTCCAGGATTCGCAGACCTTCGACCCCGTCCATAGTCACTATGAAGAAAGTGATTTTGCGAAGTCGAATGGAAGCTCGAGTCCGGATTGGCATGCGGAGATGACCGGCACCCACTCGTGTCAAACCACGTCTTTGCGCCTATCTAGCCGATCGATAGAAATCCATATAACACCCCTTGTGTTCGAGGTAATCACGGGCCTCGCAGAGGAATGCCCTCTATCTGTAAGTTCCTCTACCTATTCCCACTTTCTGATTTACTGATATGAGCTAGGCAATGAGCTCTGAGTTACGACTAGATGCTTTACTGGCCGACCATCTCAAGGCGTTTTCGAGGGTCCAGAAGTCAAAACAAAACCTTGTTATGGACCTTGGAGTTTCTCGCGTTCATATATCAACTCTACAAATTGATTCAATGGCCAAGAATACTGCTTTCGAACCTCCTTTTAGCTCACCATCAGCCGTTCCAAAGACGAATGAAGGAGTTTCATCTGCACATATCGATTGTCAACAATTACACATCCAAGGTCAATTCATCGATGGAGAGAAGCAGCGTCTTTCATTCTCTTCCTCGTTCCACGGCCTCAGAATCATGCTTCAAGTTCGCGGATCTGATTATTCTGTGGCGACCCTCTACCCTGTTTTTCATGTGGCACTCTCCGACTTCACGATATCCCTTGCAGCCAAAAGCCTGTCAATGGTGTGGGGCCCCTTTACCTTGTCTTCCCACCACTCTGGTCCATATCATCTTCTTGGCGCCCTTAATTGCCATCTGGAATCTGCAGGCAAGGCAATGGAAGTGCAGAAGCGTTTGGATGTTATCAGCACGCGTCGTAGTCAGCATCACATCCGCGAGATCTTAAAGTGGTCTGAAGAGCACTCGGTTGTTTACCCTCTCTCTGCTATCCAGCCCTCTTACCTTGTCCAAACAGGGAAGCCTCATGATTTGCGAATCGACACGACTTTCCGCATCTTGTTTTATCTGCGAGATTGTCTGCGGTTCCTTGAAGCAGACGAACACGAAGCCTTGAGAGAGGCACAGCTTGAAGGTACTCTAGTTGTATCAGCAGAAGAAATCGTTGATCTTCTTCAGCGTCAAACGACTAGTCTGGCTACGGAAGCGGATCTTGTTAGCTTGTCAGACTTGGGCATTCTCTCAAAGATGTTTCCTACGACAGAAATGGGCCAGGCTTCACAGAATGCTCACTTTACCTTCCTTTCTTTGGAAGGTGGTGTCGTTGAGTTTGCAAGCATCGTGGTACAGGTCTGGGACGACGAACACACATCTTCCTCGATCCTCTGTTTCAAGAATGCAAAAATGACAGCTTGTTTCCGACAATCTGAATTGCAGCCATCTGCAGCTTCCAAGGCCACCCTACCTCGAGACAGAACCCGTCAGAAACTGCGCCATCTTCTTTTGTCGGTATTGCTCAACGAAGTGGACGTATGCGTGGTATCTCATATCTTCAAATTTGCACAGACTTTGTTACACATTCAGGACCATCTCGACCGCTACTCCTCTTGGAAAGTCTTCGAGCAACGATCTTCAAACTCCATAAACCAGCCACTTTCGCTGACGGATTTACCGCACTTGGAGATCTCTCTATCTTTGCAGCATTTCCGAGTACAGGCAGCGGCAGAGAAGCTCATCGTTGTCTGGAGAATCGGACATATAATATTTGTCACCTCGGCATTGATCCGTAGCCAGACCTTTTCTTATCGGCATTCAGATCTTTCCATCAACACGCTCATGCAGTTCAACAGTATCTCACTGGAGGCACATAGTCGTCCTGGAAAAATTTCACCAACTGCCGAGGACATTCTTGCCTCTGTGGTCCTTCGCCGTGGTGGTGTACATGCGGTCTTGCGGCAAGAACCGATACTCAGCTCAACAATCCGTGGTGCCGTTTCTGCGGACGAGTTTTTGTTGTCTGTTCCTCGGAGTGCTATCCGTCTTTGGCGCTTCATCGATGAATGGAGAGCAGAATATACACCTGGTATTAACGCAACAGTCGAAGCATTATCCTCCGAGCCAAAGTTAAAGCTAGCCTCAAACTCAAGCAGTCTGTCACCATTGCCGATTTTACAAAAGAAACACCCCGCGATGCACATCCAGGCTTCCTTGAAGTCGTTGCGGATCCGGCTTCATGTCATGACTGGAACTTGGCTCTTTTGGGAGCTATGTGATATTGTTGGCTATCTGCGATTCTCAATGACGAGTTCCCGAAAATCATCTCGATCATTTGGCCTACGGATTGGTTCTCAACAAACTAGCATTTCTTCCACCCACGGAGACTCACAGCCTTCGTTTGCTGATCGACTCAAGTTGGACCTTCCATCTATCACTCTTACTGGGCAATACCAGAATAAAGGGGTCGACATTCTTGTGCGTGTAGGACTATTCCAGGTCACAGTGAAGCCTTCCTATTGGGACACACTACTGTCGGTGCAGCAGAAATTTGGGCAAGACTTCAATGATCTGCTTATTTTCATAGACGCCCAACGGAAGAGATCATCATCAGTTCATCCTACTGCACAGCAGGCTTCCGGTTCACTCATACACAATGGAATGTTGAAGATAAATGGATTCCGTGTCGGTTTAGAAGGTCGTTCGTCTATTGTCTACCTCGAATGCCAAGACATCAACGGCGGTTTCAGTGCCGACGCTACTGGACTTTGGTACATGAACGTTACAGGCCTAGCACTTTCTCTTGCACCTCGGACTGGTGCACCTTCTGCCAATGCAATATTCAATAAAAATCATTGCTCAGCTTTCGTCATCATCGACTGTAAAGTCAAAGTAGGTCGTCGCAGAGACGGCGACAAGACTTTGAATATTGTTGTGACAAAGATACATGCAGTGATGCAGCCAAGTTCCATCGGCGAAATGGGAGATTTTGTAGATAACATGCAGGTACGCAACGGGACTACTTCGTTCATATTACCCAGCTAATTGAGAAACAGGCTGAGGTCTTAGAAAGACAAGAAGAGCGATCTCGAGAGTTGTCAGACTTCAAGGAGAAGACCAAGCGTTTCATGCAAACATTCGAAGTAAAAACTAAAGATTCCAATATCGACCAAAGGCTTTCATGGCTGGCTGACTATGCGGTCACATTCACTATAAGAAACATAGGGGTCGCATTTCCCCTAGCTTTTGACCAGACACTTGAATTTCCTCGAGCCACACCCGACGAGAGTGCCGCAGTGCGCGCATTCTTATTCTCTGTTCGGTCTTTGACATTTGACACAGAACGTACTGGAGCTGGAAGTGCGATGATGCAGAGCTTTTCGTTCCAATTTGTTAACCAGTATGTACAATCGTCTATTCTCGATGCATTCCTGACAGTTTCATTAGCTTCCGGCAATCTGTGCCAGCCGACTTCTCCGGAGAAAGCCACGTCTCATACAATCGTTTGATATACCCTGAAATGAATGCACAGTTACGATCCGAAAAGTCGTCTGACTCGCGTCGTATTCGTATAGGGGCGAATGTCAGTGGCTTCATACTGGACCTTGATCCCTCCATCCCCGACTATGTCTTCTCCCTTGTCGACGTTTACCGTCAGGGAAAACACCGAGTCGACCAGCTGACGGCAAATACACCACGCAATAACATCCATACCGCCCCGCCAAGATCGTCGACCCTGGACGAATCGCAGCTGAAGAGTATCCTTACCTCCAATGTCATACTGTCTTTGGTATTCTACAGCGGACAGGTTCGCTTTCAGACTGAGTTCTCATCTTCCGTGTCCAGGACAAAAACTTGGCATACATCAAGCAGTGCTCGACCATCAAGTTCCAGTAAAGAGATATTTTCCTTACCTATGGTCACTGTGTGGGGCGAGTACCGAGCTGCACCCTTGTATCGGAAGCTGTCTGGACCTCGGCTAGCTGAACCATCAACTCTCACCTTCAAGAGCACCGTACACTCAAGCGAAAACACTCTTCGCCCGACTCTACTGCCCTTTGTATCCGAGCTTGTTCGACGGATCGAACATCGAATGCGCAAGGCCAGCCGACGTCATCCCGCCACCTCTGCTATTTCATATCCGGATGCTGTCCCCGCTGTCTTGGGACCGTCGCAGTCAAGTGTCTCTGCTGACACTAGAGTCTCGTCCAGCCTTCAAATCACATTCGCTCTCCGTATAGACCAGTCAAAGTTGCGCTTGACGTGTCAACCTGACGTCAATGTACTAGCTGGTATTCACTGGAACAGTGGAGGCTTCATCGTCAATATATCTCCAGGCGCTCGTGAAATTTCTTTCATGGGCAACGTGTCTGGTCTGACTGTGGGGCTCAAGCATGGGTTCCTCAGCGAAGACTGTATTCGGTTAGATGCCCGAGACCTGGCTTTCTCCGTTACATTCGCAAAAGTCAACACGGATACGGGAAAGACAATTGGCTCGGTCTCTGTCATCCTCGACACAGAGGTTTCTGGAGGAGTGCGGTTCTCTCGGTTTCAGGATTTGTTATGTTTCAAAGCTGTTTGGCTGGACCGTATTCCCGTTTTCACTTCGGGCAATCTCTCCCTCCCACTGGACAAGGTTACCGGAGCATCAGCAAATGTCACTGTGACGAAGCAAGACCTAACGACCATTCTCCTTGTCCACGTGCGACACATCGCCCTGGATGCCGACTTGGGGCAGTCTATCAGCGCCGTGAAACTAGACATGCAGGACATTTCTCTGCGCAGCAAGCTGGGGGAATACAAAAGTGAAGTCTCTCTTAGTATAACTGATCTTCGGGCTACGGCGTCTGGCAATGTGTCTGGGATCGCACATATCCCGAAGTTCGTATTTAGGACTATTCGTCGCAGAGATATGACATCTGCAAGCATCCCCGCCGAACATGGTCCTAGGATGCTAGACTTGTCATTGACTAGTGGTACCATCAGTATCAGCCTTGAGTCGGATTATCAGCAGATATTACAAGTATGGTATGTACTTTTTTTTATCTCAAGTGTTCGTCAATAGCTCACGTTGACGAAGTGCGGATCCGTTGGAAATTGTGGTATTCGACGACTGGTCAAAAATCTCGCCGGACATTGCCATCAACGATCGCCGCTTGCGCCTGTCTTTCGCAGTCTCTGGAACAGAGATTACAATCATTACCACTGTTGGAGCCCTACCGAAGCTAGTGTCTTACGCTTCGAAGTTTAAATCAAGTCTTGCGTCACAGCGTGAGGGAGCTAGCAGAGAATCTCAGGCTTTCCGAGCAACGCAATCACCTAAACCAGACAATCCCCTATCAGCTGTTGCCAATGCCATGATTCGATCTGCGCGGACTAGATTGAAGGAAGCAGAGGCCAGCCTATCATATATCATACAGCAAGAAATGAAGGTCTTTCTCAGAAATCTACGCCTGGTGGTCTTTCCGCGTACAATGGTCGATGTAGAGCTCGCTCATTTCGTTGCGAGGGATGTTCGTGCACGTCTGACCCGAACAGTTCGATCCGAAACTTCTCCCACCGAACGAGAGCTATACTTGGCATTTTCGTCCATGACGACGTCAAAATTTAGTCAATTGAACCATCCCTCTGGCTCCCAAGATGCTTCTAACGACGGCAAATCTTGGCTTGCGGTATTACTCAAGAACGCATCGGAGGCAACAATCTTTGATTTGCCATCGATGACCATGTCTATGACAAGTGAAGAGGTTGACATGGGCAGTCGGAAGGTCGTGACATACAGTTTCGTTAGCAAGTTCGTTCGGGGCGAAGGCATCAAAGACCTGGAAGACATCTATATTACTCTGAACGTATCACTTTATTCGTGGTTGACAATTCTCCGCAAAAATCTAGCAAGAGAACTAGAGCAAGTGCAAAGCGCGGCCGACTGGCGTCCAAGTATCATCCCCCCAGGCACGGCCTCACCTACATCCCCGTACAACAAAACAACCGATTCATCTTCAGAAATACCTGGGGACGGAAAGCTATCGCGAAAAATTCCGATCTTAACGTCATCCGCCGCCAGTCATATGAGACCTTCACCTTTGACGTCGTATTCGGGAGCACCAGGAAGGGGTGATGCAGATGTGCCGACTGTGGTTAATACCAGGCCTGGAGACAGCATTGAGGAAGTGGCCGGCTCTGCTAATGTTGCAACACAAATGGTCTCGGTCCCGTCGACATCCTTGAACGTAGACCCACATTCGAAGGCGTCGGGCATTGTTTATGTAGCTCAGGATAGAAGAATCGAACGGCTCAATATGCGACAGCTCGGAGAGGCAACACCGGACGTGATGCACCCCTTCTTCATGAAAAAGGCAGGTTTCAGTTTAGAAGATTCACTGCCTCAATATGTTCATGAGTATGCTACGATGCCCATCGACGAGATTACTCGCTTGCTACTTAGCTTATATAGCAAACAGTTGAACGATACTGTACATTAGTGAATCTCACGAATACCATGGTTTTCAGTGTGGGACCAAATTAATCACTACCCATCCGCCTCAGGCTCATTTGCCGATCCAATGTCATATATTGGGTAGTATGTCGGGTATGATAAAGATCCTCTAAACTCACTTCCCAACAACGGATCCACTTGCGCCTACGTTGAAGACACTGAGAAGGGCAAAACAACCGTACAAGAGTCCGACTGGGTAAGCTACTAACAACCGCTGTTCGTGCATCCTCAAAACCGCCACAAAGATGGTGGAGGCAGCATATGTGCACCAAGCGATAGATAAAAGTGATAAAACATATCCCAAAAGCCCACTGTCCAAGATGATCAGCAAGTAATCTCGGAGAATTTTGAAGACATACTCGAGGGTCACCAAGACACTGACAGCACCAACGCCTACCATAGGCAAAAGACAATAACCAAGCACAGATACTGTGCGATACGCATCGATGCCGTTCTCTGACATCAAATTGAGGAGAGTGTAGATAGATGCCGAACCCAAAAGCCCAACTCCGTAAATGTACCCAAATTGAGGCTTTCCGGACTAAGGCAGGGCAGTTAGCGCCTGTATAATGCAGTCGATAACACAAACTCAGGTCTTACGAAGAGCAGGAAGGTTCCAAAGCAGAAGCAAAATAGCAGGGGACCAGCTAAATCGGCGTCATCCATGATATGTTCGTCGATTCGTCGCAATGGATTGAGTACGGCCATAGACTTAGTGCTGATGTGGGGGAAGTTTATACCTAGCTCTGGAGCAAGTGAGACCTTGAGGATGGCGACATGGGTAAAGAACAAACCTTCTAGCAAGGGTGGCTCTCCCTCGAACCCGCCAGTCCCGAACGCAGTCCACCAACCTCCCGCGGTCTGAATATTGCCCCCATAGTTTCCGACGCCTTGTTGTACAATAGAGCCCTGACCGCCCACGTTGCCCTCAAGACTGGACCGCGACCCAGGGTAAAATGTGCCTTGGTCATAGAATTGAAGGGGGGGATTTGGTGCCACGGTCTGGGGGTAATATGAACTTTGGGAGGACGAAGAGCCGAAACTGTTATCCTGCCACATGGAAGACTTGAGTGTTTAAGATGTAGAGTACGTCGTAGGATGCCCCGTTGGCGGTGAGTTGCTGAAAAGCCTGAAACAGCGTCGTCCAAGTCCGCCACAACATTGTTGACATATGTTTACCCGTCTCTTTGCTCCTTAACACTATGGTCGGCTCTTTTGCTCTGGTCTGGCGTCCGGCTTGCTAATCTCGCTTCTTCTTTCTAGCCCCAGGTTCGTTTTCCGTTCTTATGCCTGGTGGATAAGTCTCACTGTCAGCTCAGAACGAATATATCGAAGAACATATCAAGCGACATGGGCGACGATTAGATTATTTTGAACGCAAGTACGTTGATTCCACGTTGTTTCGGTGTCTCGCTAGACCGTTACTAGGCGTAAGCGCGAAGCTCGTGCAGTGCACAAGCAATCTGCTGTCGCACAGAAGGCGTTTGGATTGAAGGCCAAGCTTCTACACGCGAAACGACATGCCGAAAAAGTCCAGCTTCGGAAGACGCTGAAGGCCCACGACGAGCGGAACATCAAGCAGGCCGACTCATCTACTGTCCCAGACGATGCTTTACCGACCTATCTCCTTGATCGTGAAGATCAAAAGGACGCGAAGGCGCTGTCATCTGCGATCAAACAGAAGCGAAAAGATAAAGCTGCAAAGTATGCTGTGCCCTTGCCTAAAGTCCGTGGAATTGCAGAAGACGAGATGTTCAAGGTGATGAGGACGGGAAAAAGCAAAAGCAAGTCATGGAAGAGAATGGTCACGAAAGCGACCTTCGTTGGGGAGGGATTCACTCGCAAGCCTGTCAAGATGGAGCGATTTGTTCGCCCCATGGCGCTGCGCTACAAGAAAGCCAACGTCACTCACCGTGCGTATTTGATACTGTAACACTTCACGTACTGAATTTCTCTCACCTCAACAGCTGGTCTCAAAGCAACATTCCAGCTGCAGATTTTAGGCGTGAAGAAAAATCCTCAATCCCCAATGTACACACAGCTCGGTGTTTTGACGAAAGGAACAGTCATTGAAGTCAACGTGTCGGAGTTGGGTATGGTCACAACGGGAGGAAAAGTCGTGTTCGGGAAGTATGCCCAAGTAACCAACAACCCAGAGAATGATGGCTGCATAAATGCAGTTTTATGTGAGTACACAACACTTGCATAATTCGCGTTAATTCGACCTCACACCTTATCAAGTGGTATGATTGTGCCGCGCAAATTGCTACAGGCATGCGAGATGGACTCTGTCAAGCTGGAAGACTAATTGAGGCACGCTACATGTACTTCGTCGTGAGTCTACGCTGCGCTTATACGCTTATATTAGCGTACGCGCTATCCACTTGTTCTTCGTCCGATCGCATCATCTTGAGCACAGATCGTCTCATTATTGGAGGTCCGCACAGCCGCGTGGGTGACAATAAATGCCAATAGTGTATCAACAGCTCTTCTCCCATCGACCACCTGCATACGACTTTTACCCATATCAGTGCTCCGCCCTGTTACCTTCACTGCTATCTATCCTTTCAGGCCAGCGTCATCACGGTGCATGTACCCTAGAACATATGCACATGCCGTCTCGAGGGAGGTCGGGTGGCAGGCAGGTGCACTCCTGGCTCACCCGCTCGCTGGACCCACGTTCGACATCCACAGAGTCCGACCCTGATGACCATCCCTGTGGTAGTTGGTATTGGGGGGTGCTCAATTCTAACGTCTCATCTCAATCGCGTCTCATCTCAACGCAGCGCGCGGGCTGTGTGCGCCATGACGATGCTTTGCCGAGCGGGTGCAGGCCGTCCGGGTACGGAGGGCCCAGAAAGGCTGATCGGCTAGGAGGGGAGTGTCATGACAGTATCATGCCTCCTTTAGGCTAATTCCTCTCACGCTCAGGTTGACCCCTCAGAAACAGTTTTGTAGCATGCATTATCTGAATTCCATTGTATTTGTGTCACGCCGTGTCCTGTTCAGCTGTCCCGCACACCGTATCGACCTCGGGCAACAGACTTCCCTCTTCTGCTCCAGGCTGTCTCCTCCTTTGTACATGCCCACCCGGCACTCCCGCACCCTGCCCTGCGCAGCAGCATGCGTACAGCTTAACGGCGACGGTGCGTCCGCAACCCGCGACACATTGGTGACGGTGGTGCACCGATTCGCGGCGGTGAACTACTGACGACTGACGACGGTGACAACGCGTCGCTTCGCAGCAACGACAGTGAGGGCGACGCACCGTTTCACGACGGGGACTCACGCGCGACAATTCCGAACGATGCACCGATTCGCGGTGGTGAACTACTGACACAGATGGCGACAGCGACAACACGCCGCTTCCGTCGCGCGCGAGACGTTGGTGACGGCGGTGCACCGCTTCGCTGCGACGGCGACGCACCGCTTCACGGCGCGGATTCACGCGCGACAACTATGAACGACGTCCCTCCGCTGCGTTAGCCTGGTCTCATGCTGTCGCCATCTCACCATCGTTCCCCTGCCTTCCTGCCGCCCGCGTTCTCTCGCACTGTCGCGCGCCCCTGGTCTCACGCCGTCGCCATCGTCGACTCACCATCGCCCTCGCATGCCGTCCCATTGTCATCCTCGCACGCCCTCGCACGCCGTTTCGCGGCTTCGCCCTCGCCGGCGCTCCCTTGCTCTCAGCCCTTTCCCTTGAGTTTATGCCCCCTTTGCCCCCTTCCACCCTCGTGCCTCCCTTTTATGCTGTTGCCTCCACCCTCATCCGCTCGCCGTTTCCCCAGCCTGGTCCCTCTCCCGCTGTCTCTCGTGGCGTTGCGGCCCCACTTGTGCACATGCCCGCACCCATCACATCCCTCTCTCGCACTTGTGCCCTCACGATCTCGCTATCGCATGCTCTCATCCTCACACCATCACGGGCGTGCCCCCGCTCTCGTGCCTCTGCATCCCCCCGCCGTCGTGCACCTTGGCTCTCGTGCTTCTGCATGCCCTCGTCCCTGTATTTAGTTTATTATAAATGAGAATATATATTCTGATTCATCTATGCATCAGTTCTAATATCGGACAGACCAGCCTTATTTCGAGGCTCGTTTCCTATCGTGCAAAGAGGCAGTTCATTCCCATGCTTTCAACTAGATTGGTTCACCTTGAAGTGTAAATATGTTCTACACAGCTCAGATATTGCTCAATCAACATGATATTTGATGGACATATGTATATATACTTTATGTACAGCCTCGTAAAGTTTGAGAATGGTTGAAGGGCTATGTCACTTGCAAATGTGAAGTCACGCTGTGCTAGAGAGGGTCAGGTTGGAAGATGCAACATTGTCAATGCAAAAACAGTCTTCCTTTAGAAATATTTACATGAACTCTTGCAATATACATACAAGTTCACCAATTTAGTTGTGATTTTAGAAAATTTATTTGGCCCTCAGAGAGCTGGTCATTGTGTGAATGCTGTCCTGAGGAGCCATGCATGGGAATTGCTGAGAGTCATCATGGCTCTGGTGACACACCAGCTCATCGCTCACTTTACTCCCATTGCCATCACCATTGCCATCCCCGATGCACTCGCTGTCAAGGATCACTCCATTTCTCGTCACTTTCCTTGCCTCCTTCCATGCGACATGTCCCATCACATGACCACAGCCACTGATCACATGCACAACAGTTCCCGTTACTCTTTATCTTATCTTATCTTGTTCCCAGTCCGGACTTCACAGCTTCTCCTATTGTCTCCCCTTTTGGATTGTTCTATTGTTCTCACATGATCCGGGCTGTGCTCATTACTGTACACTACTGTACCCATTCTGGTTCCCTATTATTCTCATTCTGGACACTTCTCTATTGTTCCCTGTCACATATATACTGCTTGTCTCTGTCCATAGTTCCCTAGATTGTCCATTTTGTCTACCTCGTACTGTACCTGGCAATACCAGTTGCACTGCGCCCTTGACCTCGTCGGCACTCTTGTCTGCCCCAATCTCTCTCATATCCGGTCCGGTCGGTGACTTGGGTGGTTCTCTAGTCGTCTAGCACCAGTCTTGACACTCGCACATGCACATGCACCATCTAAAAAAATTTACATAGGTTTATAGGATTTCGTAGTCACGATAGCCTACATAGAGTCATAGCAATGTCCTTTTGTTGATTGGCTATAGAACTACCACACACAGCTATGATAGTGCTATGGAGTGCTATGGGATAATGTACCTTGCTATGGCTGCTATGGAAAAAGGTACATTGCTATGGCTACTATGAAACAATGTACTATACTATGATTGCTCTAGGTGTTCAACAAGCTTCATAGACTATATGTTCTATGTATATGATACAACAGCCCCACCAACTATGCATACAACATAACAACCCCAGCAACTATGCATCATATCCAGCTGGAATATTTGAGATACTTCTATGGATTTGAATACAAATATTGAAAGCATTGAAACCCATTTTATTTATTCTGATACTAGAATACAAAACAGCTAATCTACCACAACTATTAAACCCCCAAGGATAAGAGAACAATATCTAGATCTGCAAATGATGAAGAGAAATCTATATGTTGAGCATCAGGACCTCATAGAACAGGAAGACAACATACCAGTGTAATAGAAACACTACACAACCTGAAGTACAGTTCAGTGAAGGAAGAGATAGAGAGAGAAGAAGCTCACCAAGATGCAAGGCACAAATATAGTTAGTAGAATAATCCATCAAGTAGATGTACACACCACAAGCAAGAGTGCCGGCATAGAGCTCGCAATGGATGATGCCGGCGTGGGGAACGCGTACGAGAGGGCACGTAGTCCAGATGTGAATCGGTGAGCACGATGCTCACGCGAGGATGCGGGTGGGTGCGAAGCACATGAGGGAAAGTGTCCGCGTGGCATCGGGGAAATGATACTGATGCCGCACGGGAGGGCATGGAAGGGAGGGCCGTCGATGGGAGGGCACAAGCGCAGAGTGCATGGCACCAGTGTCAGGGGCCCGGCCGAAGAGCATGGGCAAGAATGGCATAGGCAAGGGAGGGGCGTGAAAGCACGGATGGGCAGGCACGGAGGGCATGTGTACACGACGCCAGGGTCCGAGAGTGCAGGCAGAGGGCATGCGAGGGCACGTATGATGCCATGTAACACATCTAGAGGGCATGTCGTTAGTCGTAGTTCATACAGAAGGGGACGGACTTACTTTATGCACTACCTGGGACTCTACAGCCCTGGGCACGTGTATGGGATGGCGACACATGAGAGGAGAGGAGAGGAAAGGGAAGGGAAGTGGGCGAAAGATGGGGAGTGGGAGGTGGGAAGTAGGAGGTGGGAAGAAAGAGGAAGAATGATGCACGTTGAGTGTTAACGCACTGGCATCCAACATTCCCATGCACGGGCCAACGTGCACGTTGGCAATTACTTGAGCCCATGTACATTCATATATATAGGTCGGAGACTTAATCCAGAAATTACCATAATATTACCCTATGTAGAAGAGTCTCTGTATCGTATGTATGCAAAATTACACATGAATAGGCTAAGTATCAATGACATTGTGTACGAAATGTGGGCAGGCAATAGACTCAGCACAAGTCGCGCCGTCCAAATGTGGCAGATTGGAAACTTAACAAGAATCGAGGTGCAGATCGATCATTTATGAGGCAAGCTAGAGCCCAAATGGCTCTGTATCTCGCAAGGGGCTTTGTATGGTTGTTCTATATAATACATAATTTATTCCCTATTTTACTGAATTTATAGCACTCATAATTAGCATCTTTCGAATAGGAGCCATCGACGGCCGGCAGTTCCTGGCGTCCGAGTTCCCATTGCAGATGCGACTTGTCTGCACTTCTGTTCTTACCCTCACCCTCTCAGCCTACCTCCCTGCTTCCCTCATTCCCTTGCCCAAATGCACTCAATGCGCACACAATCAGGCACCCCACCCACCAACGCACGTGCATGCGCTGGCATCGGCGACGATGACGATGATGACTTCATTGTCATCATGGATACGGTGAGGGGATAGGGCTTCGGACCCTCGGTACGTCGCTTCTGCAATACACTCAGCGTGTCGCAGCACGCTCGAACGCTGATGCCACCTCTCTGCGACCCAGTGCTGCCTCTCTGCGACCCAGTGCCACGTCAACGACACCGGTGTCATCCTCCCAGCCTCCCGCAC